>MJUU01050418.1:2962-19092 GCA_002080025.1 Modiolus philippinarum
GGGGGGGGGGGGGGGGGGGGGTTCGTGTCGTGTCACCGATTTGTTCAGCACTATGAAATTTTGTTTGGACACTCTAATGACTAGATTCACACCACAAAAAGAACTCTATTTAGGGGTTATTCACACCACAAAAAGAACTCTATTTAGGGGTTAAGTCGGTGCAATTTAACATGCAACTACTGGGAAACTTCATACAGCCATGCCGAGCTTTCCCAAGCAAAAGGTTCGCTTTTCTATATAATCAGCGATTTCAACTGGTAATTGAAACTGCATAGTCAAGCTGGTATACATTTGTCATAAACCTTCGAGATGTCGTTTCTGTGGCAATTGTCCTTCATGCCAGCAGCTAAGAAATCTACAGCTAAGCCAGTCGAAAAGGACGCTAACTCTCCTCAAAAGACAAAAACTACCGCACAAAAGAAAGTCAAGAAACCAAGGAAGAAGTGAAGTCAAGAGCTTATCTCTTACATATGCACACAAAAGTCCTTCTAAGGGCTACTAAACTTCTCAAAAAGAATATTTATAGTTGTTATATCAGCAATTTTCAAAGTCAAAAATAGCTTTTCCCTTTGTATAGTGTATTTTCTCTTTCTTACTTATTCCCTTTTCCCCCTTTTGTACGGATTTTATTAACTTATTTATTTATCTCTTCATTAATATTTTTTCAATTGGTCCTTCTCGATATTAATATTTCATTCTTTGTTGGCTCCAGGCTCCAACACAAGGGCTCCGGGCTCGTACACAAGGGCTCCCAGCTCCAGCACTAGGGATCTAGGCTCCAACACTAGGGTTCCAGGCTCCAACAAAAGGGCACCGGGCTTCAACACTATGTCTCTGAGCTCCAAACTATTGCTCCGGGCTCCCATGCTATGGCTCCGGGTCCCACTCACTGGGCTCTGGACTTCAGCTTTGGGCTCTCAGAGAGCTGGGGTTATCCGATTTTCCGAAGTTAAAAACGGGAAATTCGGAAGTCCCGAAAATCGTGTGGGTCTCGTCTTCCCCCTCTTTTTTAAAAATACATTACTGGGTAGCATGAAAATTTCGTTCAACATTGTACAAAATGGGAGTTTTTTTTCCATAGATCTGCAGTCCAGTCCTTTTCACAAAAAATCTTACGACAAATTTTAATCGTAAGTCAATATGAAATGTTAAAGACTTACGACTAAATTTTATCGTAAGATGTTTTGTGAAAAGGGCTGCAGCTGTATATAGGAGATCATAATGGGGATCCATTCCCAAAATCTCCACTTTCCCGTTTTACGAGAGAGTGGGGGGTTTAACAAAGACTCTTAAAAAAACCCTGTTTCCCGATTCAAGGTGATTTTTTTTCAGTGTTTCCCGCGTCACATAAGCAGTATTTAGTAAAGTCTATTTTCGCTTCAAATCATGGACGATCCCCTTCAAGTTTTCAACGTTTCACTCTCACTTAAATGGAAAGGCTTTTTAATTTCACCGTCTTAAAAGTGTCATTTTGTTGCATTATATTAAAAATTGTCTTTGAAATACACAATAATATATATGATGTCCCTATAAAGTCCTGTTCGTGAACGAATCTGCTGGTGGATGAAAAGCTGTCACAGAAACACTCGCGCCATCTGTTGTCATATATCAATCATACGCGTTTTTGCTCACCTGGCCTAAAAGGCCATGTGAGCTTTTGCCATCACTTTGCGTCCGTCGTCCGTCCGTCGTCCGTCCGTCAACAATTTCAAAAATCTTCTCCTCTGAAACCGCTGCGTCAATTGTAACCAAACTTGGCCTGAATCATCACCAGGGTATGCAGTTTCAAAATTGTGTTCGATTAGTCTGTAGATCAAACAACATGGCCGCCGTTCTTAAAAATAGAACATAGGGGTANCATCTAGGAGTTATAGCCCCTTTTCCGTTAAATTTTCAAAATTTTTGCATTTTTTTTTTTATTTCAAAAAGTGTAACAAATAGAGGTCAAGTGTAAATTGCAAAAATGTTTACCATATCAAGATCTACCCACCCTGAAATTTTGAAGAAAATCCATAAACCCTTGTAGGAGTTAATGCCCTTTTTTCAGTGAATATTTATTTTTTTTGTATTTTTCATCTTTTATTTCCAAAACTATAGAAGATGAAGGTTAAGTGTAAATTGATTAAATGTTTGCCATGCTGTGGCGACTTCAAAACTGATGTTGAAAATTGTTCCTTGACCGCCATTTTCAAAATGGCCGCCAAAAAAAGGCGGAAAAATTCTACATTGTCCGATTTCAATGAAATTTGGTTTCCAAATAGATATTGATGTTGCGACTTCAAAACCGGTGTTGAAAATTGTTCGTTGACCGCCGTTTTCAAAATGGCCGCCAAAAAAGGCGGAAAAATTCAACATTGTCCGATTTCAATGACATTTGGTTTCCAAATAGGTCTTGATATCGCAACTTCAAAACTGATGTTAAAAATTGTTCGTTGATCGCCATTTTTAAAATGGCTGCCAAAAAAGGCGGGAAAGTTCAACATTGTCAGATTTCAATGAAATTTGATTTCCAAATAGATATTGATGTTGCGACTTAAAAACCGATGTTGAAAATTGTTTGTTGACTGCCATTTACAAAATGACGTCTTGACTTCTAAAACTGGTGTTGAAAGTGGTCCTTAGCAATAACACTTTTTGTCAAAAAAGCCCAACAAACATGGTCAGACTTTTAAAACAGTTCAAAATATTGGAGGTGTTTGAGCTATGAAAGTTTGAGAAACTGAAGATCAACTATATAACTTACAATGTTACCTTGATTGAGGCAACTGAAAGCCAGGTGCATGAGCGATACAGGCTCCTGGGAGCCTCTGGTTTCCGCCACGTTTATTTTAAGCACATGAAAATAAAAATTGAATGAAAATATAAAGACAAAAGTTAAATATAAACCCCGAGATATAGCCGAAAGAATGTTGCACAATGAATACTTACTTTGAACACTTCTCTTTCAAATTATAAAACATGAAATTTTTCGAAATTAACACGGTAGATATAATGTCATGAAAGATGATTTTAGATTGACTTAATGAACAATAAAGCATGGAAATGGGAACATTTAAAGAAAGAACATGAAATATAACAAATTGAGTTTTTAGAAACAATAATATAAAATAAAAAGCTGCAGAAGTACGGATGAAATAGGAACATTGAAAGAAAGAATATAAAATATGATAAATTGATATTATAGAATCTACAATATATAATATAGAAAATGCAGAACTATGAATAAGGAAAGTGAAAACAATAAAAAGAGAAGATAAAATTTACAGCAAAGAATTTCTCCGGGGGCGGAAATACCCTCCATAGAGATCTAACTACCGTGCAATATTGAAGAAAATCTAAAATCCCATTTAGGAGTTATACTCTTTTTCCTTAAAATTTCCAAATTTTTGCATTTTTTATTTTTTATTTAAAAAAGTGTAACAGATAGAGGTCAAGTGTAAATTGCAAAAATGTTCGGCAAATCACCCTGAAATTCTGAAGAAAATTCAAAAACCCTTGTAGGAGTTATTGCCTTTTTTTCACAGAATTTTCATATTTTTCGTCTTTTATTTCCAAAACTACAGAAGATGAAGATTAAGTGTAAATTGATAAAATGTTTGCCATGCTGTGGTGACTTCAAAACTGGTGTTAAAAATTGTTCATTGACAAACATTTTTAAAATGGCGGTCAATGATCACTTTTTAAGACCTTTTAACATCGGTTTTGAAGTCGCAACATCAATATCTATTATGAAACTAAATCTCATTGAAATCGGACAATGTTGAATTATCACCACCTTTAATGGCGGGCATTTTGAAAATGGAAGTCACCGAACAATTTTCAACACCGTTTTTGAAGTCGCATCATCAATATCCACTCGGAAACCAATTTTAATTGAAATCGGACAATGTTGAATTTTCCTGCCTTTTTTGGCAGCCATGTTGAAAATGGTGGCAAAAGCTCACATGACCTTTTAGGCCAGGTGAGCTAAAAATAGCGACCAAAAAAGGCGGGAAAATTCAACACTGTCCGATTTCAATGAAATTTGGTTTCAAAATAGGTATTGATGTTGCAAAATTCAAAACCGATGTTGAAAATTATTCATTGACTGTGAGTTTCAAAATGGTCGCCAAAAAAGGCAGGAAAATTCAACATTGTCCGATTTCAATGAAATTTGGTATCCAAGTGGATATTGATAATCGGCTACTTCAAAACTGGTGTTGAAAATTGTTTGTTGACTGCCATATATATATAATTTTCAAATGGCTGCCAAAAAAGGCAGGACAATTCAACATTATCCAATTTCAATGAAATTTGATTTCCATATAGATAAGTTGATAAACCGGTGATGAAAATTGTTCGTTGACCACCATTTTCAAAATGGCCCCCAAAAAGGTTGGGAAATTCAACATTGTCCGATTTGGTTTCCAAATTATTAATAGGTATTGATGTCACAACTTAAAAACTGACGTTGAAAATTTTTCGCTGACTGCCATTTTCAAAATAGCTGCCAAAAAGGCAGAAAATTCAACACTGTCTGATATATTTCAATGAAATTTGGTTTCCATATAGATATTGATGTTGCGAGTTGAAACCGATGTTGAAAATTGTTCGTTGATCGCCATTTCTAAAAGGATGTCTCAGCTTCAAAACTGGTGTCAAAAGTGATCCTTAGCAAGAACATTTTTGTCAAAAAGCCCACCAAAGAAATATAGTAAAACATGATCAGACTTTAAATACAGTTCAAGATATTGGTGGTGTTCAAGCTACCATAGTTATGAGAGACTAAAGATGAACTGTATAACTTACAATGCGGCTTAATTGTGGCAACTGAAAGCCTGGTAAGCCAAACAGGCTCCTGGGAGCCTCTGATTCTTTTTTATCTGTGATTGCAAGTTTATTATCTGCACTTCAAAATTATAGTAAAATATCAACAGGTCACCGAACTTGTTTCCCGAAAAAAAGCAAGATTTTGACCTTTTTATGTCGCCTGCTGTAAGCAGAGTCGACACATAGGGATTACTATCCGTCTTTTTATATCATCTGTCTGGTTTTGAATCCACAACTCCTTCAAAACTGATAGTCCGATTCTCACCAAACTTTCAGGACATGTTGTTCACCTGGTGTAAGATGGTACCCGATTCTTTTGTTTTTAACAGATATTAGAGGTTCACAGTGTGAGTCTGTCCACAACTTCAAAACTGCAAGTCTGATTCCGACCAAACTTTCAGGATATGTTTTCAACATATGTAGTTGTGCACCTGATACTTCAAATTTTGATTTTACAGAATCAGTCAGAGGTTTACAGAGCCCAAACTGCTCATTTGTTAATCTGGTATATCCCACAACTCCATCAAACGTATAAGTCAAATTCAAACCAAACGTGTGGGACGTGTTGTTCATGTAGTATAGTTGTTCACCTGATACTTACAGATTTAAGTGGGTCGTGGAGACAAAATTGCTCTGTTCTTAGTCTGGTTTGTTAATCTGAAACTCCATCCTAATTATAAGTCAGATTCTAACCAAACTTGCAGGATATGTTGTTCACCTGATACTTAAAATGTTGATTTCACAGATTTTAGAGGTTCACAGAGCCAAAATAGCTTGTTAATCTTAGACTCCTTCACAACTGTCTGTCAGATTCCAACCAAACTTTCAGTATATGTTGCTTATCAGGTCTGGTTATCCACATTATACTTAAAATTTAGTTTTTACAGATTTTAGAGGTTTGCCAAGCCAACATAGCTCTTTTTTTATTTCACTTTGTTAATCTACAAGTCCCCATAACTGTTATTTATATTCTTTACAAATTTGCATAATATGTTTCTTAATCTAGACATACACATGATACTGAAAATTTTAATTTTTGATTACATGGCCTAAAAGGCCATGTGAGCTATTGCCATCACTTGGCGTCCGTCGGCGTATGTCCCTCCGCCCGTCGTAAACTTTTTAAAAAATCTGCTTCTCTGAAGCCACTGGGCCAATTTTAAGTTGGCCTGAATCATTACTGGTTTATTTAGATTCAAAATTTTGTTCGATTAGTCGGGGAACCAAACAAGATGGTGCCTTTACAAAAAATAGCACATAGGGGTAAATTGCTGTTTTTGGCAAATAACTCAAAAGCTATTACAGATGTCAAAAAAAATACATGGGGATAAAAGGTATCATCATGACAAGATCTACTTGCCCTGAAACTTTGAAGATAATCTTATTAACTGCTTTGGAGTTATCGCCCTTTTTCCGTAAAATTTTCAAAATTTTGATATTTTTTATAATTTTTATCACTAAAACTTAAACAGATAGAATTGAAGTTTAAATTGCAAAAATGTTCAACTTATCAAGATGTACTCGCCTGGAAATTTAGAAGAAAATCTGAACACCCATATAGGAGTTATTGCCCTATATTGGTCAAATTTTTATAATTTTATACATTTTACATTATATTTCAAAACGATTTGAATAAAGTTTAAGGTACAAAAATGTGCAGCATGTCAAGGAATTCAGTTTATCTTCATGGTGGAAATTATCTGCCCTGCCTGTGCCTCATCTAGGATCGCTGCCGCCGGGGAACATAGTTTTTTCATTGGACCCTGTGTGAAAACACATTATCTTTTTGTCTGAAACTACTTTGCCATTTGGAGCCCTACTTGGTCACAGTTGTCCTTAGTTGGTCCAATTTAAAAAAAATATCCGACAAGTCTATATCAGATCCAAGATAGCATCCATTGGGGAACAATGCTTAATATTTAACCCAATGGGAATGCATTCAAAAATCTTCTCCTCTGAAACCACTGAGCCAATATTTACTAACATTGGTCCGAATCATAAAAAGGGTATGTAGATTAAAAATTGTGTTCGATAAGTCCGAGAACCAAACTACATGGCTGTCGTGACTAAAAATAGAACATAGGGGTAAATTGCTGTTTTTGGCAAATAACTCAAAAACTGTTGCAGATATCAAAAATCTGACAGCGTGTAAAATGATCAACATAACAAGATCTACTGACCCTGCATTTGAATACCCAACTTAGAGTTATTGTCCTTTTTCTGTAAAATTTTCAAAAATTTGATGTTTTTCATTTTTTATTCAAGAAGTCATAACAGATAGAAGTCAACTTTTATTGCAAAAGTGTTGATCACATGAAGATCTACCCACCTGAAAACTTTGAAGAAAATCTGAATGCCCATTCAGGAGCGATTGTCATTTATTTGTCAAATTTTCATTATTTAATACGTGTATTTTGCCTTTTATTCAAAAACGATTTGTGATGGAGGTAAGTTTTAAATGCAAAAATGTTCATAATGTCAAGGAATACATTTGATCTTCATGATTGAAATTGTCTGACCTTCCTTCATCTTATCCAAGATGGCCACCAGCGGCGTATTTTTGACAATGGACCATATGGGAAAACACATTCATAGATCTCCTCCTCTGGTACTACCTGACAATTAGATTGGAACCATCGTTGGTCTTACTGTCCTGGTTTGATCCCTTTAAAAAATGTGTCTGGCAAGTCTACATCAGATCCAAGATGGTCACCAGCGGGGAACATAGTTTAACATTGAACTCAATGGGAAAGCAATCAAAGATCTTCTCCTCTAAAGCTACAAACTTGGACGGAATAGTTCTTCGGTTGTCTCTTTTTGTGTTCATGATGCCGTGCATCATCCGATGTCTAAGCATCGTCCAAGATGGCCACCAGAAGGGAACATAAGGCCCTAAAGGAAATGCATTCGAAGACCTTCTCCTCTGACACACTTGGCCATATTACATTGAGGTATATTAACATGCTAGAAAATGAGACCCTGTAGGCTTATTCGCCGTGACGTCACAACATCAAGAACCTTTTGGTTGGCAAAAAATAGTAATCATTAACAAGGGTCATTAATATGCCATTTTCAATTGACTGGTATGGAATTGTTTTTACAGGTAATTTGATAATTTAGAATAAATTTAGAAGAAAATCTGAACACCAATATAGGAGTTATTGTCCTATATTGGTCAAATTTTTATAATTTTATACATTTTACATTATATTTCAAAACGATTTGAATAAAGTTTAAGGTACAAAAATGTGCAGCATGTCAAGGAATTCAGTTTATCTTCATGGGGGAAATTGTCTGCCATGCCTGTGCCTCATCTAGGATCGCTGCCACCAGGGAACATAGTTTTACATTGGACCCTGTGTGAAAACACACTATCTTCTTGACTGAAACTACTTTGCCATTTGGAGCCCTACTTGGTCACAGTTGTCCTTAGTTGGTCCAATTAAAACAAATATACCTGACAAGTCTATATCAGATCCAAGATAGCATCCATTGGGGAACAATGCTTAATATTTAACCCAATGGGAATGCATTCAAAAATCTTCTCCTCTGAAACCACTGAGCCAATATTTACTAACCTTGGTCCGAATCATAAAAAAGGGTATGTAGATTAAAAATTGTGTTCGATAAGTCCGAGAACCAAACTACATGGCTGTCGTGACTAAAAATAGAACATAGGGGTAAATTGCTGTTTTTGGCAAATAACTCAAAAACTGTTTCAGATGTCAAAAATCTGAAATTGTGTTAAAATGATCAACATAACAAGATCTACTGACCCTGCAATTTTGAAGAAAATTTGAATACCCAATTTAGAGTTATTGTCCTTTTTCTGTAAAATTTTCAAAATTTTGATGTTTTTCATTTTTTATTCAAGAAGTCATAATAGATAGAGGTCAACTTTAAATTGCAAAAGTGCTGGGCATATGAAGATCTACCCACCTGGAAACTTTGAAGAAAATCTGAATGCCCATTCAGGAGCGATTGTCATTTATTTGTCAAATTTTCGTAATCTTATACGTGTATTTTGCCTTTTAGTTCAAAAATGATTTGAGATGGAGGTAAGTTTTAAATGCAAAAATGTTCATAATGTCAAGGAATACATTTGATCCTCATGATTGATATTGTCTGACCTTCCTGCATCTCATCCAAGATGGCCGCCAGCGGCGTATTTTTGACAATGGACCATATGGGAAAACACATTCATAGATCTTCTCCTCTGATACTACCTGACAATTAGATTGGAACCATCGTTGTTCTTACTGTCCTTGTTTGGTCCCTTTTAAAAATGTGTCTGTCAAGTCTACATCAGATCCAAGATGGTCACCAGCGGGGAACATAGTTTAACATTGAACCCAATGGGAAAGCAATCAAAGATCATCTCCTCTAAAGCTACAAACTTGGACGGAATAGTTCTTCGGTTGTCTCTATTTGTGTTCATGATGCCGTGCATCATCCGATGTCTAAGCATCGTCCAAGATGGCCACCAGACGGGAACATAAGGCCCTAAAGGAAATGCATTCGAAGACCTTCTCCTCTGACACATTTGGCCATATTACATTGAGGTATATTAACATGCTAGAAAATGAGACCCTTTTATTGTGGTTATAGGCTTATTCGCCGTGACGTCACAACATCAAGAACCTTTTGGTTGGAAAAAAATAGTAATCATTAATAAGGGTCATAAAAATGTCCTTTTCAATTGACTGGTATGGAATTGTTTTTACAGGTAATTTGATAACTTTTTTTTATCTGAATTTAAGACATTTTTCAGTTTGACAGGATATAAGAAATCGGATATTTAATGATTTTTTATTTGATGTTATTGACGTATTTGTACCGCATTCAAAATTTTCACAATTTCCAAATATTTGAAATACACATTTGAAATTATTCAGGGGAAATTTAGAAAAAGTAAATCGACAGAAAAAATATGAAAATCTCGATGTTTATTAGACACTTTACAGATTCAAAATCGGACTAGTATGTAAAAACTTATTTAAAAAATAAAATTCTGTCCCATTACTATACAATTTATTGTTGAAATAGAATTTTGCCAACCAAAAACAAAAAAAAAAATTGTGACGTCACTGACTTGATTCGCGAACAAGCCTATTATGAGCCTCTATGTCAGTCATCGACCAGGTGAGCTACAGGCTCTTGAGAGCCTCTGGTATATTTTTCATTGAACATGGTGGAGGTTCGCTGAGCCAAATATAGCCCATCTGTGGTGCAGGCGACACATGCAGGTGTTCCATGGAACACTCATCAATTTTTTGATATACTCGTTATAGGAAGAAAATAAACTTTTTGAAATTTTTACACGAATCAACGATAGATTTTGGTGAAAATTAAGTAGTGGTGTGTTAAAGATATCACTTTGAAAGCATGAATTAAAAAATAGTGGGTCCTATCTTATATTTGAAAAAAAATACGAAAATGGGATCCCCTTATCATTTCTTTATAATTATCTTTCCATAATAGCTTTTCAAAAGGTAACATATTTGCACACCCGGAGCATAAAAGTTGCTAATTTCATTTTATTTTATTGGTAATCAATAAACCATCCAAAATCATTTTTAAACATTTTTATGGTAAATTCGGATTCACTTGTCAGGTCATCCATGACGGAAACCTTACAGATCCTTTCCCTGTCACCACTGGTGTTAGACAAGGATGTCTACACTTCCCTCTTCTCTTTCTAATGGTAATAGATTGGGTTAGTCGAACAGCATACAGTACACCTTTAGGCATCAAATGGACACTACAATCATGTCTAGAAAATCTTGATTTTGCCGATGATATTTGTCAGCTCTCTCATCGACATCAGGACTCTCAAAGCCAAGCAACCAACCTTGAAATAAATGCAAAGAAAGTTGGACTCTTCATCAACCCAACAAAGATAAAAACTATGAGATTAAAAGCAAATAATCTTAATAAAACTGAACTTAGAGGTACTGAAATTGAAGACATCACACAGTTTACCTATCTTTGAAGTGTCATCAGTACAACAGGAGGGACAGATGAAGACATCAAGAAACGGAAAAGAAAAGCACAACAAGCCTATGCCATCCTTAGACCCATCTGGAGGAGAAAGGCTCCAAGAATATCAACAAAAATTAGAATTTTCAACTCGAATGTGAAATCAGTACTTTTGTATGGATCAGAGACATGGAGATTAACATCAGCTTCCACCAACATACTACAAGTCTTCCTAAACAGGTGTCTTAGAAACATCCTAGGAATAAAGTGGCCAGTCAAAATAAGTAACAAGAATTTGTGGCAGAGAACCAAAAAAGAGCCTGTCACACAAACCATATTAAGAAGAAAATGGAATTGGATAGGGCACACATTGAGAAAAACAACCACCAACGTGACCCGCCATGCCCTAGATTGGAACCCACAGGGCCACAGAAAGAGAGGAAGACCTAAAAACACTTGGAAAAGGGATTTAACATCAGACATACAGAAGATTGTGAAGACCTGGGGAGAAGTTAAGACCTTGGCAAAAGACAGAAAGAGGTGGAAAGCAACAATGGACGCCCTATGTCCCCCATGGGACGAGGTGGATTAAGTCAAGTAAGTCAAGTCATGGTAAATTCAAATTTTCACCAGATGCGCAGTTTTAGACACCCGATCCACCTTAAATTCGATCTGGAACTACTGGGTCTTTTTAAACCAAACTTGGCCTGGATCATAGCAAGTGTATTTAGTTTAAAAAAAGGTTAAGTTAGTCCTAGAACCAAACAACATGGCCAATGTAACCACAAAATAGAACATACGGGTAAATTGCTGTTTTGCAAATAACTCTAAACCGTTACATATATAAAAATCCGACGTGCGTTTAAAATAATCAGCATGAAAATATCTACCAACCGTGCAATTTTGAAGAAAAACCGATGACCTATTTAAGTTTATTGCCCTTTTTTGCTGTTTAGGTTTCTAAATTTTGATGTTCTTATTTGTTTTTATTTGAAAGAACCATAACAGATAGAGGTAAAGTTGTACGGCAACATATCAAGATTTATACCCACATGAAAATTTTTAAGAAATTCCAAATACTCATAAAGGATATTCCTTCCTTTATTAGTCAAAGTTTTTTGTGATGTTTTACATTTTATCTTATATATCAAAAATGACCTGAGAAAAAAGTCAAGTTTAATTTGAAAAATGTTCAGTATGTCAAAAACCACATTTTATTGAACATTGCCAAGTTGTTTGACCTAATCCAAGATACCACCAGCACGAGGAACTTAGTTTGACATTTAGCCGTATGGGAAAACATATTCAAAGCTCATCTCCTCTGAAAGTACTAGGCTTGGTCACAATAGTCCACACTTAGCTCTTTTCAAAAATGTGTCCGGCAAGTTGGCATCACACCCAAGATGGCCACCAGCAAGGAACATTGATTAACACTGGACACCATGGGAAAGCTATTAAAGATTTTCTCCTTTGAAACAGCAAATCTATTGATTCAAACTATGCTACTATAGTCATTGGGTGGTCCCTTTTGAAAAATGTGTCCAGTAAGTCTACCCCTCATCAAAGATGGCGGCCATGGGGAAATTTTGTTAACATCTGCAATTATGGGAAGATACATTCAAAGTTCTTACCTAAAACTACAAGGCCAATTGGGACCAAACTGTTCCATAATAGTCCTTAGTTGGCCCCCTTCATATAAGGTGACGAGTAAGTCTTCCCCACTCCACAATGGTTGCCATCAGGAAATTAAGTCAGCCATGACCCAGAGGGCGGATTAAATTGCAATCAAGAATATTATTATATAAAAAATTCCATATAGATAATAATATACTGTACAATTGTCAATGATTATTTCACAAATAAAAATTTTGCCAAGATAAATTTATCTCCCACCTCACTACTAAAGGCCATGAGAGCTATATTCATCCGCACTTAGCGTCCGTCCTCGTCCGTCGTTAACTTTTTTTTTCCAAAATCTTCTCCTTTGAAACAACTCAGCAAAATCCATAACAAACTTCGCCTGATTCATAACAAAGGGTATCTAGACTCAAATTTTTATCTGAGGAGTCCTAGGGCCAAACACGTGGCTGTCGCTACGAAAAATCGCACGTGGAGATAAATTGCTGTTTTTGGCAAATACCGGTAACTCATAAATTGTTACAGAATAAAATAGATCTGAAAGGATAAAAGTGATCAGCATGACAAAATCTACCTGTGTTGTGGTTTTGAAGAAAATGTGGTGGTCCCTTGTGAAGTTTATTGTCCATTTTCTGCAAATTTTTTTTCAAAATTTCAATATTTTCTATCAGATAGAGGTTAACTTTGAAACACAAAAAAAGTTGCATGATACGCCCGTCGTCACCCAATAAATACTTTTCGTGGTTTAGGTATAGGGGCTCTCAATTTATAATGCACCTATAACTGGCAGCTTCATATCACTGTAATAAATATCTCTACAAAGTTTGAAATCAACTTACCAAAGGGTTGTCTTAAAATTGATGAAACACGTCCCAGTACTCTTGAAAGAAAAATCAACATTTCACGAAAATGTATACAGATTGTGAAGCCATCATACCCAATACGTCTACAAAGTTTGAAGTGAATTGAGCAAATGGATGTCAAGTTAGAACGCGACATGTAATTGACGAATGAAGTCCCATAACTCTTGCAAGAAAAATTCCAAATTTCATGAAAAAAGGATACAGATTGTAAGAGACATTATATCCAACACTTCTACAAAGTTTGAAGTAAATTAAACAGACAGATGGACAGACAAACGGACGGACGGACATTGGTATACCATAATACTATTTATTATAAAACTATAATACTATAAGCATAATACTATAAAACTTTTTTAGTTTAGATAGCAAAAATTTCAGCCTGTCAAAAACTACGTTTTATCTTCATTTGTGATGTCTGACTTGCCCGAACCACACCTAAGATGACTGTCAGCGGAGAACTGAGTTTAAGATTGGACCCTATGGGAATACAAATTCAAAGGTCTTCTCCTCTGAAACTATTTTGCAAATTCGAACCATGCTATGCCACAAAATTTCTTTGAAAAATATCACCAGCAAGTCCGCGCCTCATCCAAGATGGATGCCATCGGATTACATAGATTTTCACTGAACCCCATTTAAATCACATTCAAAGATATTCCACTCTAAAACTACTGGGCATACTGGAACCATACATGATTACAACATTACATAGTTAACCCCCTTCGAAAAATGTGCACGAAGAGTCTGCATTAGATCCAAGACGGTTACCAGCGAGAAACAAGGTTGATATTGGATTTTAAAAAAAATGGAAAAGCATTCAAAGATTTTCTCGTCTGAAGCCACAAAGCATATTAGAACTAATATAAGTCTGTTTCTGGTCACTTAAAAAACTGTATAGCAATATTGTACCTCAACAAAGTTGGCCACCAGTTGGAAACTTATAATTTAACATTAGACCTAATTAGATAACATTCAAAGACCGTTCTTCTCTGAAACTTCTCGGGCAATTTATGCTTGATCACAATAGTCCGTGGTCAGTCCTCTTTAAAAATGTGTCAAACAAGTCTTCACCTCGATCAAGATGGTAACGAGTGGGGAACTAAGTCCAACTTTGGACCCTATGAGAAAATGCAAAGATATTCTTCTATGGAACTTATTTTCCAGTTACCGGAACCAAACTTTGTCAAAAGTGTTCTTAGTTGGCTGTCTTTGGAAATTATGTCCGGCAAGTCTATGTCGGCTGTATTGGGCAGCATTATTTAACGTTGTACCAAATGGGAAAGCATTCAAAAGATCTTCTCCGACTCAGAAGCCACGAAGCCATTGAGAACCAAACTCCTTTTTGCGTAGTCCTTGTGTGGTCCATTTCAAAATGTTTTCTGGTCTGTGCCTCATCCAAAATAGGTGCCAATAGGAACCTAGTTTAACATTGAACTCTGTGTGAAAATCTCCTCTGAAACGTCTTTTCCTATTAGAACCAAACTTGGTCACAATTGGCCTTCATTTGTCCACTTTAAAAATGTGTCTTGTGAGTACATATCAGATCTAATATGGTCGCCAGAGGCATTGGCACAAATTATACAAGTCCACTTACAGTAAAACACCCAAAATCACCGAAATATTGTAAATCTATATAAAAAAACGCACAGTCATAGTTTTTCAAGAAATAAAATGTATTTGTCCGTATTACTTTCCCTGGCTATGGCTATTTTTTCAAATGTAATAATTTTTTTTTATTAAAGAAATGATTCTGTCTATGTCGCAAGTCCAACGAATTTTCGGTCACTGAGGTTAAATGTTAGTGCACTCACACCCCATGTAATGTAGATATTGGGTGGGTAAATAGAAACGACACTATATTACATACATCTTATGCTCACTAACATGAAGGAAAGTATATAGAAAAACACAATGCATTCGGTTACATTTTTTTTAGCATTCAGACATTTTGTTTAATTGATAATATTACATGACTAAGTTAATGAATTTAATTAACTATACTTAATAATGTAAATTGATATTATGTATTGCTGTGTGGTGACAGTCGTGCACGTGAGTATGGCATCACAAATGGCACTAGATTAAAGCCATACCCACGAGTCTTCACCAACACTTATTCCAAATTACTATCAAATAAATTGTAACTAAAATGACAGCGGGTTGCAGAAGAATTAGAAAGTAGTGTAAACAAAATGCATAGAAAGAAAGGAAGGATGTGGGGTGTAGAACTAAATAAAGATGAAAATATAGGATAAACTAAATATAACAAAAGTCAATCAAAACTAAATAAAATTAAGAACAAACTAAATCAAATAAGAATGCTAAATAACTTAATCAGTGTTAATATAAGAAATTTATCTCATGAACCCTCCTAGATTAATGAGACCTCAGGACTCGCCGAGTTGGATGTCATCATTCGGTTACATGTTATCAAATTTATTTTAAAATGTGCATGATATTGTTACAGCATTGGAGATCCCCCCATCCCATTTGAAACAGTAATAATGACACTTGCGTGATTATTGCCTGTGATACCAATTAATTGTTATATCAACATGAAGCTAATTTTGTTGTTTATTTGTCAAGCTTATTATTACAGGAGAAAGTTTATATCTTTTGTCAGATGAAATAAACATTCTAATGACACTGACAATTTGCAAGTCATCTTAATTGCATATTCAACTATCTTGAGATTGTCTGAATCCGGGGTCTGAATGCACTTATTTTTTTGTAATTTTGATAGAAAGTAAAAGTGTCGCATATTGTTTACACATATTATTCCAATTTCCAATTCTTATTCTCAATTGTAATTCAAAACTGTACTTTTTTTGGGGGGGG
>MJUU01050418.1:19447-33370 GCA_002080025.1 Modiolus philippinarum
AAAAAATAGCTAAGAATTTCTTGAACCTGCAAAAATATCAAAGTTCGGATATTTAGGACAGCCTTAGGTACAAGAAAAAAAATGGAGTACTCCCCCCTCCCCGCACCGGAGCAGCAAATTTGTTCAAACAGAGGAAGGGATTTTAACAAACGGCAATACCAGTAGTAGATATGTTACAGTGAATTTGTAAAATCCCTGAAATAATTAGTGATTTTGTAAAACCACTGACCATTTTAGGGTTTTTATAAAATCCCTAAAATTGTTAGGATTGTGTAAAATCCCTGAAACTATCGTTAGGGATTTTACAAAATCACTGATTAAACATTTTAAATAGAATGTTAAATTTTTAGGGGAAGATGTTGGTGTATTCAAATGAATTTACAAACAGAAGTAATTATTTTAGGTGTACAAATTACCAGTTTTCTACCCTAAATACCGTAATTTATATAAAACTAAATTTAAGAAATAATATTGTGAAAATATTTCTTACTAAATTGAAATTCGCACAATCAAGACTTTCAAGACTTCAAGACTTTATTTACAACGCCCAGACACTACATACAGTGTTACATGAGGTACATGATTTAAATTTTTACATCAAATGACGAAATGAACAGGCATCACATCAAATATATATATACATAATTTCAAATTACATCACATTTTCATAATAAATACAACCAAACAATAACAGCATATTACATTATAGCAGTTGTGATATTTTTCTAATAAACACTGATATATTTTTCAATAGTTGTGTATTACATAATGAAAATAATTTTTCCATTTTTTTCAATGATGGGAAATTCAAATAATAATTCGGGACATATTTTTGTCGAAGTTGTACAATTCTGTCATTAGAACATTTGAATAGAATATGAAATTCATCTCCAATATTCTAACCACAGAAAGTACAAAATCTAAGTTCCCTTGCTATATTAGACCATCTTCCAGTTTCTATTGGGATTTTGAAATTAGAAGTTCGAATTTTGGTGATATAAATTCTATAATTTAAAGGCAATCTCAAAATATAATCTTCAAGTTTTAACTCTTTTTTGACTAATTTGTAAAATTCACGAGACGAACGATCAATATCCGAATACCACTTTTGAATAAATTGATCACATAATTGTTGTTTTACAACTGCTTTCAAAACAGACATACAAACAGGCATTTGTGAATCAAAAACATAACTGAGTCCAACCGGTAAACGGACAGAAAGTCACAGGACAAAAAGTCACAGGACAGAAAGTCACAAATCTCCTAGGACAAAAAAATCACAGGAAAAAAGTCACAACCTGCAATTTTACCTTAGTGAACAAAAAGTCACAACTTAAATTTTTGCTTCACATGTGCAGAGACAAATAGTGCATCTATGTCTCTGATATGTGTTACGGTGTACAACGAAAAGGTCACAATTATTTCAAGCGACTCATGAAATTAGATGGGACAAAAAAAAATACATTTGGAATGTTTTTGCTCGGTTTTACATAGATTTATAAATCGTATTTTATATTATTGAAAAAACACTTTTCTTCAAGACATATATGATTTTAGTAGGTATACTTTAACAGCAAGATATTTTCTTTCTTTGAAAGACCACCCTTCCCTTAAAGTGTACAACCTCTTGTCAAACAGATGTCAATTAAGCAATCATTTATTATACTCTAAACATGTTGATCAAAATTACTGTTATCAGTGTGACAATTAGACACGACAATAAAGCCATACATGTAAAATATTTGGTCTTTTCAAAGTGCTTCATTTAATAATAACACTTAACTGCATGCCAGTACCACTACAGGAAACCCTACAATAAACACACGTAAAATTTATATCTTAAATTGACAAAATGGCTAGTCATGGATGTGGCTTCATAACTATTATCAAAAAAGTCTATTTCTCTTTCTTTATTACTGACTTTTGACAATGTGTCTTTTCAAAATGCACTGTTCAAACTGTTACTTTTTGTCCTAATATTTTTTTTTGTTCAAAAGACAAAATTGATGAATTGTGCCTATTTGTCTTGTGACTTTTTGTATTCTATGTTTTAAATTTAAACTGTGACTTTTTGTCCTGTGACTTTTAGTCCGTGACTCTTTCTCCTGTGACTTTCTGTCCTACATTCAGTCCAACCTCATTAAAAATAGTTTGAATACAAGATATCCACTTAAAGTTACACAGATCATTTCTTTGTAAGGAATACATCAATTTATACAATTTTGAACTCAGTTTGTTTTCGTTACATACAAGTCTGGTCCAAAATGACACCATTCTTAATTTTATTTTAACAGACAGAGGAAAACAGCCTAATTCACCGTAAACCATATAGAATCCATATAACTAGGTGTTGATATCCTAACCTCTTATATTTTTCTTACAAATTGCAAGTGATTTTTTTCAATTGCAGAGACATTTTCGAACCCCCACACCTCTGACCCATATATTGGTTCAACCAAACTCTCAAAATCAACTGGTATAGATTGGTTTCTTATTCGCCTATTTACAGCAAGTAAAGCTCTCCTTGCTTGTTCTATCAATTTAGACCCATTGTAATTAAATAATAAGCCAAGGTATGAATAACAGTCTATTACCTCAATAACTTCATCATTAGATTTTTCACTTTTCGTTTGCTAAAAACAACAATTTTTGACTTTGAACACTTAATAGACAACTTCCATGTGTCACAATATGAATTAAATATATCTAGATTTTTCTGAAGATTATCACTGGTTTCAGCTAGAAAATTTAATTTTTCTTGTACTTTAGGACCAAAATAACAAATAACAAAAATTGATGTAACAACCTGAGATAATCATTCTGTAGATAAATGAAAAGTGTGTTATTCACCTGTTTTATTTGTCATGAACTTGAATATTAAAAAAATACTAAGCATAAAACAAAGGTAAGTTCAGGAAGGCCCAAAATCAACCAGAAATTTTCATCGATTCATCTTAATTAAATTATGAGATTTCAATTGAGTCGCATTATATTCTATAGCCTTAACATTTCTGTATTTAAAATGAGAACGTGTCAGTGGTTATTTATTCTGTATCTGGATACAGGAGACAGTCACACATGTACATCAAGTATCACTGAATTTTCACTTTAAAAACTGTTTTAATTTTAGCATGGGCGGGTGAATTTTATGTTTTATTTTGTATCATTTATGGAAAAAATGCTGTAAATTTAGAAGAAAATGACAATAATTTTGCAAATATCAAATTAACATTTTTGGAAGGTGTTGAAAAAATCGGAATATTTAGGATTTTTTTTTGACCAAACAGTGGTGTACAGTGCAATATTACCCAGGTACAAATGTTCGTACAAGACAATAGTAGTTGCATGTTTTATTCTAAAGTTATATGTTGATAGCTCAATATTTGTTTCCATACTTTTAGCTTTAAGAAAAAAAAAAAAAAAAAAAAAAAAAAAAAAAAAAAAAAAAAACAGCCCATCGTTTCGTTACATTGTTTCAAGAGCCATACTGCATCGAACTTAAAATTCTCTGAAATTCTCAATAATTAAAAACTTAAAGGTCGGTCCTATTAATAACTAATGTTGATTTTTTTTAATGTTTTTATCTAAAGTAATGATGTTTGATAAATTTACCTTGAGATGCTAGATATTTTAAACATTCTGTTTGCTATAAAATATATGAAAATCATTTTACAAATTCCCTAAATATGACCAAGGAATCAGTAAAATAATTGATTTTTTTTTCAGTGATTTTGTAAAATCCCTGGTTTTAAGGTGTCTCAGTGGTATTATTCCGCCTTTTTAGCTCACCTGGCCTAAAAGGCCATGTGAGCTTTTGCCATCGCTATGCGTCCGTCGTCCGTCGTCCGTCGTCCGTCCGTCTGTCTGTCAACAATTTCAAAAATCTTCTCCTCTGAAACCACTGGGCCAAATGTAACCAAACTTGGACTGAATCATCACCAGAGTATGGCTTCTCAAAATTGTGTTCGATTAGGCCGAGGGTCAAACAACATGGCCGCCGTTGCTAAAAATAGAACATAAGGGTAAATTGCAGTTTTTGGCCAATAACTCGAAAACCGTTACAGATATCAAAAATCTGACCTGGGATAAAAGTGATCAGCATAGCAAGATCTACCTGCCCTGCAATTTTGAAGAAAATCTGAAAACCCGTCTTGGAGTTATTGCCCTTTTTCCGTAAAATTTTCAAAATTTGTGCATTTATTATTTTTTATTTCAAAAAGTGTAACAGATAGAGGTCAAGTGTAAATTGCAAAAATGTTCAGCATATCAAGATCTACCCACACTGAAATTNAAAAAGGCGGGAAAATTCAACATTGTCCGATTTCAATGAAATTTGGTTTCCAAGTAGATATTGATGTTGCGACTTCAAAACCGATGTTGAAAATTGTTCGTTGACTGCCATTTTCAAAATGGCTGCCAAAAAACGCGGGAAAATTCAACAGTGTCCGATTTCAATGACATTTGGTTTCCAAATAGGTCTTGATGTCGCAACTTAAAGCTGATGCTAAAAATTGTTCGTTGACTGTCATATTTAAAATGGCTTCCAAAAAGGCGGGAAAATTCAGCATTTTCTGATTTCAAAGAAATTTGATTTCCAAATAGATATTGATGTTGCGACTTCAAAATCGATGTTGAAAATTGTTTGTTGACTGCCATTTTCAAATGACATTTCGACTTCAAAACGTGTCGAAAGTGGTCTTTAACAAGAACGTTTTTTATCGAAAAATCCCAACAAAGAAATATAATAAAACATGATCAGACTTTAAAAACAGTTCAAGATATTGGAGGTATTGGACGTACGAAAGTTTGAGAAACTGAAGATTAACTGTATAACTTAAATTGTTACCTTGATTGTGGCAACTGAAAACCAGGTGAGCGATACAGGCTCCTGGGAGCCTCTGGTTTGTCTTGTATTTGTTCATTTAGGTTTCATTCATTAAGAAACTTAGCAAAATGGTTATTTAAAATGTAAAGGAAGTTCCAAAATATTTAAAATTTTTATTCCTTATTACTTTTACAACTACTTCATTACAAAAACGTGAACTAAAACACACGTGCTTTAAATCTATTGCTGGATTTACAGAACACAGAAAATGTGCAAGGGAGATAATTTGATAACAGAATTTAACATAGATTTCACTAGAAAAATTAATATGTCGCAATTTATCTCTCTTATTTCAACGGTGACCCCTAATTTTTATTTTGTATATGTAAGCTTTATAATGATTTCAAAACACATGCTAAGTATAAACAAAATCTATAATAGATTTTTCAAGCTATCCCCTCATATAACCATTTCCCTTATCATTTCTATGTAAAATCCTGAAATTTTCAATTTCAGTTTTTGCGCTTAAATGCACAGTGACCCCCATATTTTATTTTACATTTAGAACATTCCACAAATTTCTATAATAGGCAATTAATACCCTGCAGACACCTTAATATGGGATTTTACAAACCCACTGACCAGTTTTTACAAAATCCCTGAATTTTCAGTGATTTTACAAGTTCACCGATTTTACAAATTCACGTACTGTAACATATATACCACTTTTTCATCTCCGAGGCCCCTCTGAGAACTTTTTGTTATTTATATTCCAGTACTACATATTGTAAACATTATCTGTATCCAACCATTATCGATGATTAATTTCCTTATAAACTGTTATAAATTTGTGTAAATTGTTTAGTAAGTAAATCCTTCTGATCAATTTAAGTCATACAAAGAGAAATTTTATGTAGAATAACATCATACATAATGGTAATCTATTGCTTTTTTCTGCCAATAATCTGCACATATTTTAGAAAAGGTTCAACTGGAATAAACAAATTCAAGTTTGGCACCGGTGAAATGCCAGTGTTTGTATCTGTAATAATAATGGAGAATGTAACAAAATAATTCTGACATTTCTAAATAAAGAATTCATTTTTAACCGGACCGGGTATACTTGCCCCAAAGTTTGATTGACCCCTAAAAAGGTGTCATTGTTCAAGACGCGTGACTTGTTCTCCATTATTTTCCGTGAATTTCACCGTGACTTTTTTTTAAAGAGTTCTCGTATGCAAAATTATGATTTAGATCAAAACGAAATTGATTTGATACTTAGAGAGCTAAAAGCACACATGGAGGACCAATCTAATTCAATAAAATACTCGAGAAAAAATACCGTGTCCATGCCAAATTACCGAACCCCATTTTATCGATTGCCTTTTTACCGAGAGCCCTAAACTCTCGAAACCATATTGCAGAATTCATGGTTTATTGTCTTAGTACATGTTAACAAATGTGATTTTGGTGTGAATGTTTGTGTATTCATGTGTATTGTGTTACATAATTATACTCAACATAAAATAAATTACGAATGAGCAATACTATAATCAAGGGTATTAATCAAGGGCATGATTGTCGGGGACTTGATAAAAACATAATTTATTGTTTGAAAAACATTTATTTCAAACCCTACCTAATTCAGCTGGGCTTACTATTGTTTTGGTAAAATCTAATCAAAGCATGCACGTAGTTCAGTTAATGACAAGCCGCTTGTATGTCTTGTATAAGCAGTCAATTCAATTGTTTATGATTAGTTAATTTGTTGAAATGTATAAAATATTAAGTAAAGATCAAAAGAAAAAAAAATCTTATTATCGTTATAATATTGAATTCCATCATTTACATCTTTCATTTGTTTTCCTCCGACTTCGAATAGTCCACTTCATTTACATTTTCAACTAAAACTAAAGCATCTTATTTACCGTGTTGCAGTCGACATAGAAAGGCTGCAACAGAAAAATTGGCAAACTAGGAATTGAATTTGAAATCCAAATCGAAAATTTGGCCATTTCGGAATCGTAAATTTGAAATTTTGTCATTTATAATGTCACTACTCAACCATCACGGATCTAAAAATATTTCCAGGGCACTGTTTAAGTTGGATTTAAAATAAAGAAATGAAATTTCGAAATGAGTGAGAGTCAGAAAGTAGCTATGAAAAAAAAAACATATAAAATCATTACAACTTTAAGTCTCAGGAAATGTACAGATATATAAAAGGAGTAACCACACTTGATGTAGTCTAGGGCTAATGTTATATTAGTCCAAGATGTAGTGTAATGCTCCTTTACAAAAAGGGAAAAAAGGACACTGCATACAAATGTCATAGTGCCGCCAGTGATTTCACCATATGCCAGTGTTTTTACAATATTCACCTATTGTTTATATTGTAATTTCCCATCTACTCCTGACACTCTGGTATATCATTAAACTATTTTCTAATGAGCAACCCCCCCCCAAAGTACAGGAAATGAAACCAGTTGAGTCTTACTTGACACTATTTTGACGGTTTTGATAATACCTACATTTATTTTGTTGAACTTCAATGCAATTTATGTGACGCTGCCTTCTCTGAAAAATTTCTCTAGTTAACTTTAAACGCAATGAATCGACTTATAAAACAATATTGGTTTCTATTATCAAATTGCTGCAGTGAAACTTTTCTATGCATACATATTTTGTTATTTGACAAATATTTACTGACTGCACAATATGATATAAGATGTTTCTTATCTCCTACATTATTCATTTTTTTTCTAGGCTATTAAGATCTGTACAGTTTTATTTGTAATCTGAAATGAGACTTTCATTCTTGAGTTATTACAGGAATGACTTATTATAAAGGTGTTGCTTAATGAAACAATCAGAAAAAATATGAAACAAATACGAACTGTACTTACTGTCTAAATGCTTATGAATACCGACTCCACTGAATTAGATTTGAAATCCCAAATACTTGAGGAAAAAAAAACGGAGTTTCAAATAAATATAAGACAAACTAGGCTGAGGTAATATGCAATAGAATAAATGTTGAAAACGTATAGTCAAATTGTGTGAAAGAAATTCGTAGTTATAATTTTTTATTATATAGATTGCGGTGAAAGATTGAAATTTCTCAGTGAAATAAAAGTGATAATTAACTGTGAAATTATTTTCCATAATTTCACTCTAGGAAGTGACGTCACAATAGACGTTGTCAACGTCGTTGTTAAGTAAACGTCTCAGCGGATGAACATTGAAAACGTAGTTCATGAAATGAATCTTAAAATAAACCATCAAAATTAAGAAAAGAAGATCTATATAATAAAAACAATAACTAATCTTAGATTCTGATTATCGAAAATATTCAACTCATGATCGAAAAACGCTGTAATTCACTCATGCGCTGCGCGCATTCGTGAATTACTGCGTTATTCGATCATTCGTTGAATATTTTGCGATAATCAGAATCTCGGATTAGTTATAGTATAATTATTAGAATTCACCTATTGTAATGCAGTATACTGACGTGCTGCGGGTCCATACACTTACCACAAACATCGAAAACTACCCAAAACACCAAAAGATATCCCAAAACAGATTAAGATGAACAAAATTTTGGGAAATGAAACAATGATACTGATATTATCATTAAACATTTTCAATTGTTCAGAATGAAAAAGCCAAAGTTGGATTTCAATCGTGTAGTAGCATTAGAAATATCGACAGAAATAAGTAACACAGTCCACCCGAAACATTTCTACCAACTATACATTGCACCAGTATAAATTATTGGTTCGTTTGTAACTGAAAATGTGAATCGAAATAGAAAAATAAAGAAATCGTATATTATTTACCTATAAGTGACATTCATTTCACTACAGAAACATTTTATAAAAAAAAATAAATCACTAAAAACCAATTTAAAGTTATAGACAAGACAAGACAAGTTTAATTAAACTTAAGATTTAAGATTTCAAGATTTTATGTACACTCAGACAGTACATGGACTGCAACAAGAGGCAGTTACAACAATATACACATTGGATGGCGATCTGAACAAACATATTTACAGTAATATCAAATATAGCATGTTAACAACATTATACATGAATTGTAAATTTAAATAATCCTATAGATATATCACCACATAACAAATCGAGTCAACCGACATGCTCATCAAGCATAACAAAATAAGAAGAAAAGAAAAAACAGAATCATGTGCGTGTTAATCTCCCATAAGGTTATATCTACAGGTAATAGAAAATTTAGGCACAGTATACGTGCTACAAGAGTTTTTACAGTACATATATTACAACATGAATTACAATGCAACGACAGATAAAACAATTAATAAATATCAGTCAATATGAATAAATGCTTCATCAATTCATGGATTCAAAGCAAATATAGGGTAATCAACATTCATACAAATAAGAATAAAATGTTTATATAATATGAAAATTCAATTCAATCTCCCCTTCTTAACACGCGATCCTGGACAAGAATTGTACAAATAATTGTTAATATAAAGCTTGTCCCGTACTAATTTCCCCCTCTCCCCCCAGTTTTAATCGTTTTAAAATTGGGCATAGCGTTTTTCGCCGCATTTCAACTTCTAACGGAAACTATATATTCATTCACGCTGTAAAATTTTCCATTCAGACGGTATCCGTTTTTTAATATTAACACCAAATCTTTTCTGCAAAGAAAATGTACCACTATGGGTTTAACCCCTGCTGGACCGGGATTGCCAAATCTATGTACGTTTTCGATTTCCATTTTTTGATCGATTCCCATTTCTTTACGTAAGAATGTTCTAACTGTGTCCTCACATTTTTCATTTTGACTATACGGGAGATTATTTGTCATGGAATGACATCTTACTTCTGTTACATATTCCTTTTTTTTCATTATCTTTTCATTTTTCTTTTACTTGGTAGTTTTTGCATGATCGAAAATCGTCTTCATATTTAATGAATTGTTGTTCGATCTTATCGATGGTTCCTTGAACTTCTTTGGAAAAATGTTCCAATTTCCTATTTTTTGTATTCAGTTCTATAAAGTGAGTGGAGAACCGAACCGTCAGACTAAAACGAAAAATCTAAGGATACTGGCAACATCGGAAAAACAGAGACATCATGAGCACGACACATAAAAAATGACAATTTTTCTTTCAAAAATGGTATATTTTAAATATTTTTTTTTTGCGTTTTGGAAAAAATTTTTCTTGTTCATATTGCATTCGCATGTCTTTTATGTATTATTGCTTCTATATTGGTTAGATTGAAGGGTATGTCTTTCATATTTCTCAGCACCGATTTTCATACAGCTTAACGATATGACATACTGGCTCATTTTGGATCGAACGAATCGCTAGTTTTAGAAATATCCGATATTTTCGAGAAAAAAAGCAATGCATGTCCCCTTGAAGCAAACTATTCACATGATCGCCATGCATTTTGATATCTTATGTTTATTTACCAAGTTAATTGCAAGTTTTTGCTTGTTTAAGCCAACAACAATTGTTTTTAATTCCTCGATTCTTTAAAACTGGGATACAAATAGTTTTTTTCTTTATACCGGCGCAAGTAAAATCATTTTTAGTACCGTATTAGTTACATGAAAATGCATAAAAAACATGACAAGTACGTGTTGGATTTATTTGAAACATATAAATGGGACTTTTAAAGGTACATTAAAAATGATATTGACGATTTTTAACAATGAAGTACGATATAATTGAGATCATTTGAGACAAAACGGACAAGAAATCTGGTATATATATTTTAACATTGGATATAGGATATCTCAATATTTTTTTCAGTCCAGACTGACTGGGATATGGGATATATAAAAATATTTTAGATATAGAAAAAATACATGTATGAAAAATCCTATACAAAAAGAATGTTGAGGAGGATCAAAACAACTAAGATATTTTCATATTGGTCCCAGGTTTAATATGATCGTCATAGAGAAAATTATTTATTAACATTGTATTACATGTATAATGTGTACCAGGTTTAAATAATAATAACAATAATACCAATTTGTTAAATATATTCTGTACAATTTAATTTTCTGACGTAACCTCTTTATTATAATTAGATTCGAAAAGTTCTATCCTATATTTTTCCCAGGTTGCAGACAAGTCGTGAAGCCATTAAAACCGAAGCCCTACATATCTACCAATAAACACATTCGAATGGCACCCTTTTCATGTGGGTTGGGTTATTTTTTCATGAGGTAACCAATGAAAATGATAGGTGGCCCTGAATTAAATGTGCGGCCCCAAATTATCTAAAAATGGGAGGAGCTTTTTTCTCTTGTAGATATAAAAAAGAATGTTTTCTGCAGTTTCATAGTTTTCATAGTTTCTCTCCTAGTACGAGTTAAACACATCCAGTAAATAATGTCTCCATCTCCGAGAAAATCAGCACATTCTGCAAGCGGGAATCAGAAAACCACTCAACAGAAACCAAAGCCTTTCAGCAGAAGACCTCACTCACCACGAACTCTGCCAACCAGGTCCAAATTATCCAGATCAGGCAAGCATGCAGCGTTGAAATTGATGCTGGGGTCACCCGTCAAGTCACCAGCTACATCATCACCTGCACTGTCTACTATTCCAGAGACGTACCCTCTGGTCGCCCAAAGAACAACCACTGCAAATCTATCAGACGCTACAACTCAAACATCAGCTGGGATACCCCCAGAGTTACACCAGATCATGCATTCATCAGATAACCAGACCGCGGAACAGATCCTCTCAACACTAGCATCCATTGAGGCTACCATGGTCGAAATGTTAGAGAAGGTAGATCGTATTGAAACCAGCATGGTGAGAATAGAGGCGCAGCAGACAACGATGCTTTCACAGCTTAACGAATACATATTAAAAACAGACTTGCCTCATCAAAACTTTTATAAAGACTTGTAGATGTAGTGTCATCCGGCAAATGGCTACTATTCAGAGCCAACAAACGGCCCTTTTCAGGGCCAAACAAATTATTCAAAAAGAATCTAGTTGTTGTTTACATACAGACACAAACGGTCATTTAAAAGGCCAAACATTTTTTCAAAATGAAAACAGTTATTTTATTCCAACAAACTGTCCTCATCAGAGTCACTTTTTACTATTTTTTTTAAATATGCTTTTTACAGGTCAATTACATATGGTCGTCAAATTAATAAATTGTACTTCAAAAAGACATTTTATGAAAGAAAATAGGTATTGAAAATTTTAAGCCCTCTAAGAACACAAAAGTTGTTAAATTAAGTAATGGACCTTCTTAAGGTCCATCTGGACCTTCTTAAGGTCCATCTTAAAATTTGTGATTAAAACGCCCCCTCTATAAACCCTGACGTTAAATGAGCAAAGATCCAAACTTTTGAAAAGAAATAAGCTGTTCAAACGTCCCTCTGATTTTCAGTGTCTTCCCATTTATCCAACTTTTTGAAAATCCCTATTCCCGGTAACCAACTTTTTTATTTTATTACCTAGAGATTTGTAATACTAATTGGTAAATAAAATAAGTAACAATTAAAATTTGTTCCAGGGATAAAAATTTTTGAATTGTGAAAAAAGTTAAATGTGTTTTGTTATCTTTATTTTAACTAATGACAACAAAATATGACAAATAATAAAAAAAAACTTACCAAAAGTTAATTTTGAATGAGGATGTATGTGAGGATTTTTTTTCAAGTCACACGCTTACACTTTACTAGTGTAAGATATAAAGGAATGGGAGATATTAAGTTTTAAATTCAAGATTAAAAACTTTAAAAATAAGGAATTGAGGATAAAACATTAAGATTTATTATTGTAAAAAATTTAATAAATCAAGATAATAATAGAAAATTCTAGTTCATAAATTAAAAATTCAAGATTGAAACTTGAAAATTATACGTTAATTTTTAAACTTCAAGATAAAACAATGAAAATTCTATATGATATTTTTAATTTTTCAAGATGGAGACTTGAAAATTCTAGATATGAAAATTCAAAATCGAGACACAGTGATGAACCTCACAGCATATAGCAAGTCGGTTTAATCCACTATTTCTTTTGAAATGCTTGTACCAAATAAGGACCATTGCGATGGACAATTTTTATGGTGGTTTCCGCCTGATTTGTCTTTTTGTCTCATGAACTTCAGCTCTTGACAACCCTGCTCGGTAATTTTGTTATTACCCCAATGTACTTGCTATTCGAACAATAGCAAGTATATAGTTTCGCTCGATACCAACTAATAATAAAAATCCCATTAAGTAACACTGTAAAATACAAAAATACACAGGTTGCATAATAAACGGTAAATTTTGTTATGCTGATACACGTATTTCAAGGAGTTACCTCTCATCAGCAGCAATTGAATCAAATCATAATGAAAGCCAAAATCCAAAAGTTGTAAAAAAGGAGTACCCATTACCAAAAATATCGAAATAGGAGGCCAAATCCGTTACCAAGGACATTCATCTCATGCCTGAGAAAGAAATATTATTGATTGAGGGGAAATTGTACATTGGACAAAAAAAAAAGAAACAAACAGGGCATATACTTAAAAACAAGTTTAGACTGTATAGATGGGTTGGTAAACGGACAGAAAGTCACAGGACAGAAGTCACACAAATTTCCAATGACAAAAAGTCGTAAACTATATTTTTGCTTCATGTATGTAGGTGTAAAAATGGACACGATAATGTCAACAGCTCCTGAAATTAGATATGATCTTTATATAATTTTTAGACTAGAACAACTAACCGATGCGGCATTTCGCGTTTTTTACTTTCACTTTCCACACAGCGAAAACGCGAAATCGAGAAGACGAAAACGCGAAAGCGAAAACGCGAAATCGAGAAGGCGAAAACGCGAAATTAATTTCACTTCATGTTTTCTCGCGTTTTCGTGATTTCGCGTTTTCGCGTTTTCGTCTCGGAAGTAAAGATCCAACGCATGCGTCATTTGAAACAATAATGTGGCCATCTCAAACTTCAATTGAAAAACAGTATGTGTTATGTTGTGACCTAAATCAATAAACTCATGAACTGTATTAATTTTCGAATGGAATTTCTTCGGCTCAGACCAACTTTTGTATTTGATTTTCGGG
>MJUU01050418.1:40709-103292 GCA_002080025.1 Modiolus philippinarum
AATTCTAGTACCCGAATTTCAGGGAAACCGGGAAAAACAAACTAATTATGAAATTGAAGTTCATTTATAAGTTTTCCTGACAGTATTAAACTAAATTTTGATTAACGAAAAAAATTAACCTGAAGCGCTGCAAATCGATTAAATATTAATAGCTCAATAGTGTTCATTAATTAGTGCCGAACCCTCTCAGTGCATTGATATATTGATTTTTTTAACGTATAAAGATAAAACTGTTTCCGGAGAGAAAGCGATTCAAAAGTCCCGTATTAAAATATTCACATATAATAAATGTTGCAACTTGTGTGTACCTAGAAAATATTTTCTTATCCATGCCCAGCTCATATGACTGTGGCTTATGGTGTTTTGTCCTTTATCTACAGACTTTCATTATACCATTGATACTGACATAAGTCCAAGTAAACAAAACAGCTCATAGCTATTGCAAATTAACATTTAGGTTCCATTCAGGGTGAACATATACTCTTTGTAGGGCATAATACGCGCATTTGTTTGTAAACTTAGTCATATCCTGCGTACAATTAAAATCCTACCCTGTGTACAGTTCGACTTTCAGTTAGTCGCTACCTACTGTACGCTTAGTCCCACCCTGGTGAAATTGCGTACAGTAAAACTTTTGCTAATTATACAGTTATAAGCAATCAAAACAACCTACAACTGACACAAAATATTAATTGGCACCTCCAAATCTCATAATAATGGAAGTAAAGCATAATGTCCATATAAAATGAAAAATTAATCACCTTTTTTTTTCGTCTGCATGCCAATTTTTGGTTTGTTTTGCAATACCCTGCGTACAGTTAGTCGCTACCCTGAATGCACGGTGTACAGTTTCACCGGGGGTGCATTTATAAAAGTGTCGAATTTGATCACAACATAACACATACTGTTTTTCAATTGAAGTTTGAGATGGCCACATTATTGTTTCAAATGCGTTAGATCTTTACTTCCGAGACGAAAACGCGAAAACGCGAAATCGCGAAAACGCGAAAATGCGAAAACGCGGAATCGCAAAGGCGAAAACGCGAAAGCATGAAGTGAAATTCATTTCGCGTTCGTGATTTCGCTTTCGCGTTTTGGCCTTCTCGATTTCGCGTTTTCGCCTTCTCGATTTCGCTCTGTGGAAAGTGAAAGTAGAAAACACGAAAACGCGAAAACGCGAAATGGCCGCATCGGGCCACCATAACTAAATTTGGAATTATGTTGCTAAGCTTTAGAAATAGTTTTTTACATAAGGGAAAAGATGCTTTTATTCATAACATAAATAAAATTTGTACATATAATTTAAAACTAAAAAAAGTTTAATAGGTGGTTTTGAGTTGTTATTACTCCCCTTTGGGTCGGTGTCTCTTTGACATATTCCACGTTTCCCTTCTTTTTCTATTAATAGCACAAATGATGACAGGGTACCACAAATGCCAATAAAGCAATCATTAATTAAAATCTAAGCATATGTTGATAAAAGTTGTAGTAATGGGTATATTAGTAAACCCGACAATAAGCCATACATGTAAAATAACTGGCCATCAAAATTACTGATGTTCAAAGTGCTTCTTTTAAAAGTAACACTTAATTTCATGTCAATGTCAAATAAAGGAAATGCTAGGATAAACATTCATAGAAATAATGGCTTAAATAAACAGTGGCAAAAGTAACCCGAATAATTCAGTCGTTATATTCCACTCGCAACGATCGCTCTCCTCGAGAGGTGAACGGCGCAGAATTATTCGAGTTATGGCAAAAGATGCAACCATTCAGTGTTTTTAAGCAAAAAGATACTAACACAGTTTGAATATTAAAATTCTTTTCTGAGCTATTCAGTTCATTTATTTCGAGGCAAGGACTTTTCCTTTACAGTGTCTGTTTGTTGACTAAATGGTAGTTTTCTAACTAAAAATTGGTTGGTACAAGGGGACTATTCAAACACAGGGACTAATTGCAAACTGTTTTTGCATTCAAATCATTTTGTCTGGGCTCTCGGGTTCATATAGTAGCTTCAGTAAGATTTTTTGTAGCGCTTCGGTCCTGTAACACTGTAATCAACCATTCTTCAAAATCATGGTCGTATCTATTCATACATGTAAATTTAAAATATTGCACATAAAGATCCAATATATTTTAACAACACAAAAGAAGAAGAAGAAGAAAACAAAAATAAAAATAATAATAGAATAAAAAAAGATAATAATATCGTCAGAAGAAAGTAAATTCGATATCTTTGTTTTATGTTTAAGCTCTAACAGAACTGTATATTACGGGTGTACAATCTGGCCTCTGGATGCTGAAAAGGTGCCGCCGAGGAAGACGAGGACAATAAATCTTATCTGATCAAGTTCTGCTCCTTTGTTTTGTAAAACTGAAACAGAACTATGCACCCGATACAGAAGCAATAAATACTTGGAATACAATTTCAATTTCAACATGGAACACTTCAACATTTATTTGAAAAAAAAACGTAAATTTTGTTTAAAACTAAGGATTATCTCCCTCATGCAAAGCTCTGTTCTTGGCTGATTTTTGCTTAAAATTTAGATCATATTGGTTATTTGTTCTCTATCAATTTTTTATCATCTTTGAGTTTACGGTCTTCCAAATGTTTAGATTTTTATCTGCACTGAAGAGACATAAGTTGTCGAAATGCGCATACGCAGAAATTAAATTCACAGCAACTTCGGTATTAAGTCATTTATGTAGCCGTATAGTATAGCACTCTGACATAAAAACGCAAAGCCATACATCCATTAGTCATTGAAATGTTGGGGAAGAAACCTACAGTATTGGAATGGTCCTTTCTTTATTCTGTCATGGGCAGGGCTACCGATCGATATACCATGTAAAAGTATACTCTGATCAAGGTGTTCATGCGTATAGTTCTAAAGCTGAATAGTTTATGGTACTCCACATTTTGAATTGATCTGCATTGAAGAGAATGTTTTGTCGAAATGATCATCTACAAAAATTAGATTAATTTTACAGTAACTTCGGAATTGTGTTATTGATTAAAGAATTTTGTTATTATTTTGCAAGCTCAATAGCTATTTCCTATAGGTCATTAACCCTTTTCCTTGCTTTTGATGTTTTCTTATCAACTGTATTTTTAATAGCTGTATATTAATCTTACATCCCTGGATTTCTTATTGAATTGTCTAATTTCCGAACGCAAGAGAGAACCAAGGTCATATCGTGCATAATATGATGTTTTTGGGTGAATAATCTAGTTTGTTTTTAAAATGCTCCGTGTTTTATGGTGTGGTTGAATAAAAATCAGTAATAAGTCATTACAATTTGTTGTTTCAGAAGGAAAGACGTGATTAAAAAGCCACCGCTCTCGTTTCCTATGGCGTTTATTCTTCCTTCCAGTACACTTTAATTTGATTATATTTTAATCTTTAGCTGTCATCTAAATCAAACGTAATTATATTTTATTCTCCGGATAATTATTGTTATTTTCAAAAGTCCTTCAAATTAAAAGAAATGAAATACTAATTTTTGAGAAAGAGAAATCAAGTTTGATATTTTCAATGAACTTCTGGAAAGACAACAACGTTCTAGCGAGTAACTGGCGGAACAGTACATGATTAAGTGCTCATATTAAAGTTAGTGAAAACCGAATGGCAACATTGGAAACACAAAGATACGAAGACATCACAGATGTAAGAAAAGAAAACAAGTAAAACACAAACAGATGAACAACACGGATCCAAATTAAAACTATGGGTTAGATCAGGTGCACCGGTAAAGTACGCATGTCCTGCTCCTTGCAACACATCCGCCTTGTAGAACATGTCAAATCCGGTAGAAGAAATGACAAATAAGCATTTAAAGGGAAAGTCTTACCAACTGTGTTAATATAGAGATATAGATGGAGAGTAGACCTGTGCTGCTGAGAAGTAGTGTTGTTGCACGGTATTTAGATACAAAATGCACTACTGACATGCTTAAATGGAGAACTGCTGAATCAAACCTGTCCACTAAAAAGTAAAAACACCCTTTGACTTTTCCAAACTTACTATATTAAGAGTTGAACCACGTGTTTAAGGATTGCCCAACAGTTAATAAATACTTGAAATGCATATTGAATTATATTTTACAAAAACATTGAAATACAAATTCGCGCCTTATTCGAAATACACCATGATTGTTTGAATAGATTTGCGTATTGACTTTATTAAATTCTAAGCATTCACAAACGAATACGCTTGGAGTAGATTCAACAGAAATTTATGGTAGACTTCTTACATTTGGATCTGGATGAAAGCATTATTTTAACCTAGATCAGAAAAGAAAAATAAAATGGTATCAGCCACCTTTAAAAACTGTTGACTAAACGGAACCATGGTTGCTTAAAATATGTTTCTTTGACGGTTAGAAAGTAAGTAAGCAAGTAAGTAAGTAAATTCTTTATTTAATGAGGGTGACTCAATTAGACTTGATCTAATTTTCATTGAGGCCCTCCAATCATTCATCAACCAATTTCATACATATTTAAACACAATCAAAAAGCATAATAAATAAATAAACTGGCATGCATACAATACATATATGAATATTTCAAGTAATACATTTCAAGAAATGATTGAAACAAAGCTCCTTAAATAAAGCTATATTATGATAATTTTTTGTATTGTATGGCAAGTCATTCCATATTTTAACTGCGGATCTTACAAAAATGTGTATTTGGTCTATTAAAAAATAAATCATCATTTTCTGCAGATCTCAAATTATAACTGTGAACTTCATTAACTGATTGTAGAAATAAGTATTCTGGAACTTGACCACTTACTACTTTATACATCAACACAGACTTTTGATATTTAACTCTTTCAACAAAATGTTTTAAGGAAGAAAACATAATCTTTGATGAAACTGTTTTGTCACACTCAAGTATTATTCTGGCAGCTTTTCTGAAGTTATGCAATTCTATCTGATTCCTTTTTATGTACCCCATACTGAACTGCAGTGATCAATATATGGTAAAATGTATGAATTATAAAATAATTGTCTTACATGTACTGGTAAAAATTGTTTTAACTAATTTAAAAGTGCAATTTGTGAAGAAATAATCTTACATACTTTATTTACATGATACTCCCATTCTAAATTTTCATCTATTTCAATGCCAAGAAGTTTATTGCATTTGATATTTTCAATTGGGTTTTCGTCAATTTTTATACACAGTTCTGGCAATTTAACAAGTTTTCTTTTGGAGCAAATCCTCATACACTTAGTTTTGTGTATGTTTATTATCATGCTGTTTTTATCACACCAATATTTGACAGCATTTACATCATTTTGTAGCTCATTGTTTATATTTTCAACATATTTGTAATGGAAGTGTAATGTTGAATCATCTGCAAATAAATCTAAAATTGATTTATTTATATGAAGGGATTTATATATATTATAAATAAAAGAGGTCCTAAAATAGAAACTTGAGGAACACAGTATCTAACTGTATGTTTATCAGATTTTATACTTGCTTCCTATTTGATAAATAAGATTTTATCCAATCTAAAGAAATTCCCCCGATATGATACAAGCCAAGTTTTTCCAAAAGAATAGCATGATCAACCAAGTCAAAGGCTTTACTGAAATCGATGAAAATAGTCCCAACTACTTCACCATTATCTAAATATTTTAGCCATTCGTCAATAAGTTTAGTTAGCGCAGTCTGACAAAAATGACCTTGTCTAAAACCCGACTGTGACGGTTCACTATCGTCATCAGCTAAGCACATGCTGAAACATACGGCACTTTTGGGCTTCATATATTGATTAACACATTTCGATCAATTGTGCTTCAACTTATTTTTTTTTTGTTTTGTACGCCATTTTTTGTGTCTATCTAGCTAACTGCAATTTGGCACACGTTTGTATTATGGTCGTTGTTATTACCAATGCTATGTAACAACCAACCATATTTGGGCACGCATGGTCAGAGATTTCTTTGAAACTTTATCCTCTAATATAAGTCTATGACTAAACAACTAAAGTGATGCCAAACTTGTCCCGCTGGTTCGGCTGCCATGGTAACGAGTACCATGATTTGAGCCTAAATATGATGATTTAGAGCTGAAAAACAGCAAAATTAAAAAAAGTCGGGGTTCCATAAATGTGCAATTTTTTACCTAAGCTGGGAAAATTAAATATTCTGCTGTCATATGGAGGTTGATTTTTTTACATTTTTATGTCTGATAGGGGCACAGGGTTGAGGCACACAAGGGTCTTTTGTCATTTTGAAATAGCTCATTTTAGTCGATTTTAAGACAAAATGCGACAATGTTGGGAAATTACAAAATTGCAGTCAATTAGTAGGTTTGAATAAATAATTTCCGGAAAACGGAAAAAATTGATGAGGCTACGAGAAACCTCGGTCAGTTATCTCACTATACCAAGTTATTTATCTATAGTCTCTAACATTGTTTCCAGTTTATTACGTATATTTCTCACATTGAGATAGTTAAATTTTCACATTTTAAAGTTCGAGGTTTATCCGAGAACTTTAAAATGTGAAAATCTAACTATCGAGATGTGAGAAATTATCGTAATTAACCGGAAAACAATGTTAAAGATTTTTTCTCTAATTCCTACTCAATGTATTTGACGTAGAGCGATCTCCGTAGTCTCCAGTATGCCGCCATTTTGTTGCTATCATCGTTGCTATGTGCATCATTGCGCCTTTTATTGAAAGGGGTGCTGAGTGTAATATTTTTGATAAAAAATGTCATATTATCAATAAAATGAGTTATCTTAGTATTTAAATGTAAAAAACAATTCCCTAGACAATGATGCAAGTGTTAATTTCATCAACATCCGGTTGCACTATTGCTAGAAACTGACACGAGACAACCAATCAGCAAGTGAGATCAATGTCTAAACATGTTGATTATTAAGTTCATCTAACATCATTTGGGAAGTATTTATTTTGAACAAGAATTAGAGAAATGTAGTTAAAGTGGAGATAATTGATAACCGACCGCGGTTTCTCATAGTTGCTAAGGTGGTTACTAAAGTGGCAAATATAGGGAATTTTCTCTTTTTCAAGTGTTGTTATGGCAGATTTGAGATTTCTAAAATTCCTTAAATAATGTTAAATGCTTAATTTGATTCCTTCATACACATTATATAATGAATGCTTTTAAAACAAATACAAACAATTTGATACTGGTTGATTTGGTGGTACATGTATGTTAACATAAATGACAATTAAATGTTTAAACTTGCTATACACATTTCCTTTCAGAATAGTTTGCAGGTTGCTCTTGGAAAAATAAATTTGTAAATACATGTCTAATAAATACATATCTAACAATATTTTCAAATATGATCCCATTAACAGGACTTTCGAGATAGGAACTCTCGTGTAATTGAAGGCGGAAACGATCTCCTCAAATATCAGTAAGAAGGATAACTGGATTCCAGAACTGTTGAATATAAATATATACCACCTAAAAACAAATTATTTATGAAATTGAAGTGTACTTATAATTTGTCCTTCATGTCAATTATTTAACCAAATTTTAATTGACGAAAAACAATTAATCTGAAGCGCTACAAATACATTTGTTGTATACCAAATAGTATATGTTATTCGGGAATCTTCACAGGGGAACCCGTATCCACTGTGAAGCCCGAATAACTTTTATATTGTGCTAGATGTGCTATAATTATTCTATTAAAGGCGTTTGAAAATTGTGATTTTGCTACCACGGGGATACGGTCTCATATCCCCTGTCAAGGTAACCAATCAAATTGCAGGATTTACTTGGATATTTCACTTAAGCAGAATATAAATCACCTTTAGCTCAACAGTGTTCATTAATTAGTAATTCCCTCTCAAAGTATTGATGTATTGATTTTTTTCGCACAAAATTAGATTTGTTTCCGGACTGAACATGACTCAGAAGTCCCGTGTTGACAAAACAGTTGGAGTCACGTGTTACCTAAAGAATAAACAGTAAATTGCATGATGATTCAGTGGTCTTAACTATATTTTTATTCATCCAGTGAAATGCATAGTCATCACACTGGATGTAAGTATAAAAACCTTGTTTTCATAAAGGAGCATTAGAACAGTAAGGCTTACAACAATGTTGTCTTGAACAATCCGGCCTCGGTATTCGTGACACTTTAATGACTCTCAGAGCTGTTCTAGTACCAGCAAAGCAAAGATAGCTCGTCATAATGTCACTTACTATATAGTATATGCTACAGGCAGCAGCAAAATTTACAATCACTTACTTCGGTATTTTGTTATGTTAGCTTATCAAATATTTTAGTTCTAGCTAATTGAGAAACAAAGAAATGACTTTTCAGATATAAAGACTTAAAGCTCATTGATGAATTTCTTAGTGTCACTTCAAGATGAAGAACAAAATTAAAAGCTTTTTTCCATTGATTGGTTCTACATTGTATTTGTAGAGACTCTGTTGCATGTGCATTACTCCATATCCTTTCAATGTTTATTTGTCAGAAATGCACGATCACCTCTAAATGGATTTTTAAAAATGTATACTGTAAACCAACTTATTTTCGCGGATACTATATTTCCCGTTTTATTTATTTTATTTTAAGTTCCCACATGAAACTTAACTTCATCTAATATTTAGGTGAAACATAACAGAAGGTCAAAGTTAAGCATACGAAATATGAATGAGTATGCATAGAAATTAATGAGGTAAATAATTCGGGGTAAGTAAATAATTTTAGGTAAATTATCAGTTAAAGTGCTTCGAAATCGAAAGAATCAAAGGAAAGACAAAAGAAAGATGGGATAGTCCAAGTCGTTTACTAGAATCAAAGTGTCTTGAATAACAAAAGAAATGGTCACAACAGGTCTTTAAAAACTACAAAGTCTCACCAAACAAGAAGTTCTTATTACGTACCCTTAAAATTTATTGCTACATTAGACTATAATGAAAAGGCATTTGCTAAAATAAAAATTCATTCTGTCAAGTACTTGCTTAGAAAAATGTAGTTGCACACGGATGAATGGACGAATAGACGAAAGGATAAATATACCTAATAAACAAACAAATGCTCTGAAGGACGCGGTGAGTTTGTTCCTTACATTCGATTCTTTCCAATGTACTTAACGATATGCCTTAGTCTGATACAGTATATGTGTACTTCAATTGTAAAGTAGAAAAAAAAATTATCTATATTCCGGTAACAGATTCACCAGGTCAACAAATCTCAGACACTGAAGACCTAAAAGTGCTGCTTTTATACACAAAACCGATACTCTCAGTTAGAGGGTGTTTTAATCAGTGATTAGTATTCTTTAGTATAAAAAACTTCCTGATTAGTTGTCAGATGCCTCACAAAGAAGCCTTAATGTTTATGATAACCGTAAACCTAGACAGCAAATAATGACATTGTATGTCTGCTTTGTGTGGATATAGCAGAAATATCTATTGAATGGAAAAAATAACAGACAAGAAAATAAGCGGTGTAAGATGTGTGTCTGCACGAATGTTCGAAGTATTTGGTCAATATCTCAACGACATAAGGGTCGTTAAACAACTGTTCTTGAATTTGTGCAATAAGCAATTGGTAGAAGAAAAAAGTTTTTTATTAGTTGTTTCGACTAACTAGTATGACTCAACACTGCTCCCATCCTGGTAGTTTTGTAAGCCCATTGTAAATGGGTTAGTATCTAAATGAAATATATAAATACATATCAAAATATTAATTTACTTGATCGAATAATAATAATTTGTTTTGGTAAGTTGTTATATCGATTTAATAAACTGCAGTAACTTCGGTAATTAGTTATTTGTTACCACTGGGTCGATGCCTCTGCTGGTGGAATGTTAGTCCTCGATATATTCACCAGCCCAGTAGTCAGTACTTCGGGGCTGACCCGAAAGCCGATTCTATTTTGAACCTTGCAATATCTAAATTTTTGTAAATTTTGTTGAAAACTATTGAGTATCTCCCTCAAACAAAGTTCTGTCCTTAGCTGATTTTGGCTTTAATTTAGATTCTTATTGGCTATTTGTTCTTTGTCAGTTTTTAAACATCTTTGATTTTATGGTATTCCAAACATTAAGATTTTATCTGCACTGAAGAGACATAAGTTGTCGAAATGTGCATATGCAGAACCTAAATTCGCAGTAACTTCGGTATTTAGTTATTTGTTAAGTCTTTGATACAGAGTGTAACTATTAAATGGGTATAACTTTAAAAAACTCTGAAGTATATGTTAATGGCATATCTGTTTTTGTTTTTACAAAAAAATATTTTACGATAATGATTTGAAACGAAGATGAAATGAAACAGTGCTGATTTTTTGCCCGGCAATATTTTAACGTAATCGTCTTTGTTGTCAATTCTGGGTCCCAATGCTGCATAGTAACAATGTGTGTTGTTTTTCATTGTAACCACAGATATGATTCAAACGTACAGACCAAAATTATTAATGAGAAAGCGGAGTGCACATTTTCATTACAACTAGAACTGCGTTTTCTTTTAATATTCGTTTGGATTCTTAAACTCGTGATTCTTATGTACCATGGAGAGTCTAGCACAAAGAAAGCTTGTAGAAATTATTTCAAGGATAGAATTTTCAGAGTAACAAAAAAAAAAGCAATCACGTCTTGAATAGATATAAAGGAATTAAAACACAACTGACAATCCTTGTCTGCTCACAACGGTCATTAAAGATGATAAATATATAGTCGTCTGCAGAAAATAAATTTATGGCCTTAAGACGACTTCAATGAAACGAGAAACACAATACTAAAATGATTTTAAATTCATATATAATCGCTAGGGATTGGAATTCTGTGTAGTCCCTAATGGCATCATCAATCATATATTTGTAACGAAATAATTCTAAAAATGTCGCAGTTTCCATAAATTGTAATTCAATTTTTTATTATCATTCCAGCTTTTTCCCCCAAGTTGATGACACCATGTTTGCGCAGATTAAACGGAACTTGTGATCAATGTGGTTTGATATACCCAGCTCTGGCAAATATAACAGGTAGATAAGTGATAAACTTGTATTAGAAATGAGCACAAATCGCCATATCAAACTACAGTGACAGTTCTACACACAAAAACTGATGCTTTTGGCTCGATCATTATCACCATCTCAGCAACAATAGTTATAAGTTGTCTAATGTGTATGTATTTTAATTCACTCTTAAATAGATGACGACCGCACACGGCCTTTCTTACAGAAAGAGGAGTCATATAGAATTCATGGTTATTATTTTTTTCTAAAGTAGAGGTCTTATCAGTGAGAAAGTGCCTTACCTGACACACTTGACAACTACATTATTCCTAAAACGTAACATAAATTGTGTATACATTTTGGATATTTCAATTTATTTTGTCGAATGACTACTGCATCATACTAACCCATCTATGACAGTACAAGTCGAGAAATCCTTTCCAAATATCGACTCACTAAAATTCTTATATATGAAAAGCGGTACGAATACACAAAGAAAGTTTGATTGAAAGGTAACAGTGTCGACATTTTACGCCTTTTATTTTGTCTGACTCAGCTTTTTAATGAGAGTTCGGGGTATCGTCTCTGACTACGCCTATTAGGCCGTCACACGGATAGAAAATTTCCTGGAACTCTAGAAAACAACCACTCAAAACATAATTATACGATTACCTCCGCTTTCGACAAAAGCGGAATATTTAGTGTTCATTGGGTCCGTTCGTCTAGGCTCCCGTCTGTCCTACATTTATACCTGCAACTCCTCCTAAACAAATTGATAGAATTTAATGAAACTTTCATAGAAATTTGATGAAAATTTTCAGAAAATGTTGCATTTGCTATTTTAGATTTTGATCTGACCAGTTTTCGTTCATGGACTTATGCATTGCTATTAAGTTAAGGGTACTAATATGGTATCTGCAACTCCTCCTAAATAAATGAATGAATTTGATAAAATACTTAAATAGTACTCTTAATCACATACTGCCATAGTGCATATCACATTAAAGATTTTGATCTGACGAATTTTGGGGTGTTCCATAGCCAAACTTAGACTCAGCCATCCATGTATCTTATTGGGCGATGGGAATATTATTTAGTGACCTATGCTCACATAATTTCTAGTTTGAATTCGATTCAGTCAAAACAAACATTTTCAGTAATTGCTTTTTATTAAAAAAACGTTAATGATGATCAATTTCCTATAGATTCTATTTTCAAAGATAACTTTTTTGAGAATTGTATTAAAAAATACATATAATTCTAATTGTTTCAATTTAAACAAACAATGTCTGTAATTTGATTGCAAAATATTTTCCTTGAAGTTTTATTTTAAATTTTCTGAAATTCTCAAAGACAACTAGAAATCATATAATCTTAAAACCATATAACTTGAACTGTCTTATAATAAGTATGGTCTTAAAATGTGTTTCTGCTGCAGATAAACGTTCATATCATCTTTGTTATAATTATATCCACCGGGAATGTAATGATAAGGTTGTTGTCCATCCGTCCTTCCGTTACACTCCTTATCCAATACTCCTGACTGAACCACTGTTTTTCATTTTCATGAAACTTGAACAGTCTTTGTAACATAATGTAGTTGTGCACCTCCTATTTCAGAATTTGATTTGATTGATTTTTGGGGGTTTCAATTACAATAATACTAACACTAACAAAAGTTACTGTATTTGGAAAGGGGGAACTCCGACAAAAACAAAACTTTACGTTGAATAATACACAACTTGAAGTCGTTGATAGTTATACCATATATTTATAATATTATAAATCTATGGTTATACATACCTAGGAATACTTATTAGCTATAACGGGACTTTCACTGAATCAAAGAAAAAACTTGTTGATCAAGCACAAAAAGCTTTGTTTGCATTATATACAAAAATTAGAAACCTAAGTATACCAATTGATATACAGCTTAAACCTTTTAATTGTCTAGTGCAACCAATATTTTTATATGAATAAGAAGTATGGGAATATGAAAATTTAGATTCAATTGAAAAAGTACACTTACAGTTTTGTAAGCGTATCTTAGGTATTAGGAAAAATACTCCAAATACCTTTGTGTATGGTGAATAAGTTGATTCCCCCTTTCTGTAATTGTCAAATTGCGCATGATTTTTTTTCATAATAGACTTCTTAAAAAAGACAATAAACTAAGCAGCATTATGTTTCAGTTGATGTTAACATTGCAAAACAATAATATTTGTAATTTTAAGAGGATATTTTTGAATCAACAGTATATTGACTTAAGTTTATAGACAAACGCTTCGGGATCAATATATACAAAAATTGTTTAGTGATATGCACCAATCATCTAGAGGGGATTTTATAACATATTAAAACAAGATTTTGGCATCGAAAATTACTTACTTAGGCTTCACGAGAATAATAGACTTTGGATCACTAAACTTAGAACCAGCAGTTTAAGAATACAACAAGAAACTGGTATGTGGCAAAATGTCGCAAAAGTAAATAGATCGTGCACTCTATGTGACGAAAATTTGACTGTTGACGAATTTCATTACCTATTTATATGCAACAATACAGATATTCAAGTCTTAAGGTAAAATATATTCCCGATTACTATACAGCCCGTCCGTCAGTTCATAAAATGAAACTGTAACACAAAATTATTGTCTAATGTCGCACTTGTCTGCATTGTTAATTTAAAATGTTTTTCACAGTTTCATTTATTTGTGTATTGTAATGATTTCTATTTCATGTATTTTGTATGCACCTGTCTTTTCTGTCATTTTGTTGTATGTATATATATTTTGTCCTCATGTTAGACATACTTTGTGTCTGAGTGTAAATAAAGAATCTGATTCTGAATAACAAAACATGGACTTTGTCATTACATTACAAGTGGGTACCCATCTTTTATCCACTCCTCCTCCTGACAAACTAAAAAGATTTCGTGAAACTTTAATACAGTCTTATTGACATAATGTAGATGTGCACCTCCTATTTCAGAATTTGATTTGATTAATTTTTTGGGAGTTTCCCCTTGAAAACATGGACTTTGCCATTGCATTACAAGTGGGTACCCAACTCCTCCTGGACTTCTAAAAAGATTTTCATGAAACATTAATACTAGTAATGTAGATGTGCAAATCCTATTTCAGAATTTAATTTGATTGAATTTTAATTTCTGGAATGAAATGAGGGCGGGGTATGTATTAGTGAGCTTTACTCACATTTTTTTCTAGTTTGAATCATGTAAATGCAGAAAATGACATAAGCGATCTATTTGTCAACGTTTATTCGTTCTGCATAACAAAAAACTCCTTTAGAACAAATATTATAAGCAATGTCATAATATTTCTTCCTTTTGGAACAATTATATATAACATTTATTCCGTTAAGAACAAATACTATAATATTTGTCCCTTTGGAACAAATATTCTATAATAATTTATCCTTTGGAACAAATATTATGAGGGAGCAAATAGCACATGACAGCATATTGTGACCTATGACCAAGAAATATCCATGTTCAAAATAATTAACTCTGTTTGAGTGGATATCGAATGCTTCTGAAATCTGAAGCTCATACTCCCTTAATTATTTCGAAAGAAATATTTGAAGATAAATCTACTTAAAAAAAAGAGAAGTTTAAACGGGCAGTTTCCACGAATCCGAAACCATTTCCAATAGAATCTCACAGAGTACGCCTTCATTTAGACAAACAAAAATATAATGGATTGGCACTACAAGTCGATCGATCGATTCGAACTTCTGTCTAAATGAAGTTTTTACCGAAGTAGTGCATTTCAACTACTAAGGAACCTCGGTCCTTGATTCACACGTGTCGAAAAACACGGCAAATGTGTTGCATCTCTTAGAATGGTTCATACACCATAGGATGTTGGAAACCTACCCTTCAGTCGGAAACGCACATGGAGGTCTGAAAATAATTTTCAATTGTCAGGACATATTTAAGAATAGAATTTGACATGTATAAGTGTAAGAACACTGACGCGTTGTTGATTGTAAATATAAAGTAAGCGAGAACCGAACCGTCAGTCAAAACTGAACAATCCTTGGACAATGGCAACGTCGGAAAAACAAAGAAACAAGGAAAAAGCATGAACACGGCACAGAGAAGAAAACGGCACACACATGTATAAAAATGAACAACACGGACCCAATAAAAAAACCATGGTTATAAGTCAGATTATAAAATATTTATCACAGAAACAGTAGTTCTGTATAAAATACGGAACGATTTAGTTAAATGGTGAATAAAAGGATATGGAGTAAATGCACATGAGACAAAGTCTCTACAAATACATGGTAAAAAACAAGCAAAGGAACAATGCTTTTATAAAACAACTACATGTATACTAAACGATAAACGAGAATAATAATGATAAATGTTGGTACCTATATTCCGAAGAAATGACACCAGTATCAACACTAATAAAAATATATTATGAAACTGATTTCTCCTTCATAAAAGAAAAATGTTTCGTGTTTTGAATTTCTTTTTGTGCGGAAAATGGTTTCTGATTATAGAACGAGTGGAAAATAATATTTGAAGATAAATCTACGTATCTTAAAAATGTACACATAAGAGATGTGTAAAACCGGATTTATTTACAAAGAAATGTAATAAATCTCCAAAGTCATTTACACTAGGACAGCAAACAATCTGTAGTTTGTTCCACAAGTTATGCCATATGCACAAGGCACTTGACATACCAAAACAACTTAATAATGTAAAAAGAAAAATAGTAATGGTGCATTACATGATACCCCGCCACGTTTCACAAAATTTCTAAGTTAAAAGGGGCATAACTCCAGAACTATGTGTTCTAATTATACTTGACCTGTGTTTTGTGGTAAACTATTTACATACCAAGTTTGAAGACAGTATGTTATTTCATTCACAAGTTATGAGTACAAAACCCCTAAAATTTGCAAAATTTCAAAGTTTCAAGGGGCATAACTCCAGAACCATTTGGACCTCTGAACCAAAATAGAACTTGACCTGAGTTTGTGGTAAACAACTTGCATACCAGTTTGAAGATCTTGTGTTATTTCGTTCACAAGTTATCAGTCGGAAACCTTCGGGGGACAGACAGACGGACGGACGGACACGCGACTGAGGGTATCACATAATACCGTGCCACTTCATGTGGCGGGGTATAAAAACACAAATAACAGAAAAAAGTCAAAGGAATTCGGGACAGCCGGGTCAAATCGAATAACAAGGCCAATAGGCAATGGAACAAAAGCAAATTCAAACTTAAATGTACATGATCTAGCTTCATATTATGTACAAATAATTTAATTTAGAATGTAATAGATTTTGTGATCGGTTAAAAAGTTCAGGTAATAAACCAAACGATGTTGTTAACGTGACTTCACAGAGCGAATTTCCGCAATACAATTCCATTCAAGCAATAACAGTACATTATTTGAATACCGGAGGGCGTCAATCGTAGGTCAAAATGCAGTTTATAGGCGACGCGTAGCGGAGCCTGTAAACGGATATTTTGACCGTCAAATCAAGATTTTTGTTTTTCGACTTTTAATTGCCAACAGACATGAGAGTGAATCAGAACCATGAACTTACTTGTTTGTGATAAAGTGCTAAGTAAATAGCATTAGCTTCAACAGTAAATATGACACACTGGAAGGTAGTCGGAGAGTTGCTGCATGATATCCTTAGAGCAATCTGTGTAAATTTGCGAGTATTCGAGATGTTCAGATTTAATTTTTGCAAAATCCTGTCGGATAACTAAAGGACTGGTATCAGACTTTTACATTTGCGTGATTCAAAATTGTTTGTTTTGGGTTCAGCCAAGGAGGTTTTTCGGCTATTGAGGCTATTTCACCCAAATTTATATTAGCAGATTCCAGGTGTGGTTTGATACGAAGTTGAAAAGGGTTTTGGGCGTTTTTCATTGTCAGCTTTTAGAAGAAGTTTGAAAACACAGTTGTGAGCGGGATTAGAATGGTACGCTTTTAGCTTTGTTGCATATTGTAAATCAAGTTTAATACGTCTGTCTTCCAAGGATAGTTCATTAGCAGCAACATATAGACTCTCCACAGAAGCTCTGAACGCACTCAATGGAAGACAACCTTGGTGATGAATAGTACTAGTATCTAATAATTTAATGTATGATTTACTGGCGGAATCGTAAATAAAACATCCATAATCTAGCTTTAATTGAATGAAAATAAAACAGTGCTACCCGCACCCCAGTCGGTGCTGGACACATCTTTTAAAATATCTAAATGCTTTGAGGCATTATTTTTTTTCGCATTTTGGTATGGGGAGAAAGGAAAGTTTCCTGTAAAAGGTTAAACCAAGGAACTTAGCCTCTTTTACAATAGTTATTTGGTTATTGTATAGTTTCAACTCAGGTTCTGGGTTTGCATTTCCCTCTTACAACTGTTTAATAGCTTGAAAATTTAATAGCGTTTTTAATTGCCCATTTTTCGATTCTGTTTAGGCACAGTTGAAATTGACGTTCTATGTTGTTCATGTTTTTACCATGTCTCTTGTCCAAATGAGTCAGAAAAGATCGAATTGCCTCTGACGTTGTAATACAATTAGGAAAAACTTCCTCTCAACCCTTTATCAAAAAGATCTTTTAGAATTTCATATTTCTATTTTATATCGAAAAAAAAGCCTGTTATATTCCTCTATATATTTAGATTTAAAGTTAAATTTGTTTCTCTGTTTTTGTTCCTTAATTCACTGGAAAGTATGTCTTAGATTTTTAGAGGTAGAATGTTTCTCAAAAGTTTTTCCAATTCTATTTGCAACAGCTTTATCGGATGTTAAAATATCTTGTCCGTTTTTGATGTGATGGACAATAATTTTCCTATTTTTACCTTTGATTTTTTGTACCATATTCCATACTCTGTTCATAGGGGTGTGACAATTGAATTAAGAAACAAAGTTGCTCAAGAAGTGCATCTTCTTTGTTTCAATGTTCTTCAAGCCTTTGCACGAATAACGCAAAAATTGCCAAGATTGTCAGTCGTTGGATGTTTGTTAAATAATAACTGGCTTTTTACGATTTTTCAGGGCATCATCACAGTCATGGTTAAACCAAGCTTTCCCAGGACGTTTTGGATTACCAAAGTTTTTGATATAGATTTATCTGCTATGAAAAGTACTTTTTCACAAAACAATTCCGATTTAAATTCTCCTCTAGATAAATGTTCATAGAGTTGCCAATTAGCTTTGCCAAATTTAAATCGCTGTGGGTTTTCTTCAGCAGTAGAGTAAAGATGTTGAAGAATTATGGGAAAGTGATCACTACTACAAAAGTCGTCGTAGTCTAAAAGTAGGGATGTGTCAGTTATGGGTAGGTCTTTAGATGAGTAAGCCCCATTTCCAGGATGTGAATAAGTGTTCGAGCCCTCATAAAGATACATAAACCTTTCTCCGACATTATGTCTTCAATGTTTTTACCTTTGTCATTCAAAGCGGAACTACCCCACAATGGATTGTGTGCATTGAAATCACCAATTATTAAAATGGGACAGGCAGTTGGTCAGTCAATTTTTTAAGTTGACTTAGACTGGGGTTGAAATTTTGGGAAAGTAAAGAGAACATAATGTGATCATTTTATCTAAAGAAATTCTCACTGCAACAGCCTGAAGGTCTGATGCTTACTCTACCGGTGCACCTGACCCCCACCCATGGTTTTTTTATTGGGTCCGTGTTGTTCATCTTTGTGTATGTGTGTCTTCATTTTTCTTTTCTGTGCCGTACTCGTGCTGTGTCTCTGTTTCTTTGTTGTTTCCGATTTTGCCATTGTCATTGGATTATTCATTTTGGATTGACGGTTCGGTTCTCACTTACTTTAGATCAAAGTGCTGTCAACAATATTGTTGTTGACAAGTACACCATTTTTGAAATGCTCTTTGATTGGAAAGATTATATGATAAACAACAAGTTAAGTAAAGTATTTTTATAACTAGACTTGAAATTAAATGTATATAATGTCCAAAAACAACCTTTGTTATTACCCTTTTTAACTAACTTGGTTATGAATGGGTGATTTTTGCCATCACTTGGTGTCCGGTGTTCGCCGGTCTGTCATTAAGTTTCCATTCAAAGATTACCTTTGAAACCACTGGCCAATTGCAACCAAACTAAGTCAGTCACAATAGTCTTTAGATGGTCTCTTTTGAAAAAATGTATCCGGCAGGTCAGTATTCCATCCAAGATGGCCGCCAGCGGGGAACATAGTTTATACATTGGACACTATAATGGAAAAGACATTCAAAGATCTCCTCAGAAACTACCAGTCCAATTACAACCAAACTTAGTCATTATAATTATTGATGGTTCCTTCAAAAAAAGTTATCAGCCTGGTCCGTATCTCTTCCAAGATGGCCACCAACGGAAAACATAGTTGTAACATTGGACCATATGGAAGACATTCGAAGATCTTCTCAAAAACTAATGGTCCAGTTAGAACCAAACTAAGTCACAATGGTTATTTGATGGTCCACTACAAAATTGTATCATGCAGATCAGTACATCATTCAAAATTGCCACGAGCAGGAACATAGTTTATGCAAATCAGTACATCATTCAAGATTGCCACGGACAGGAACATAGTTTATATTAAATTCAATTTAAATAATTAGGTCTCTGAAATCACATATCCAATTGGAACAAAACTTAATCACAAAAGTCATTGGGTGGCCCCTCAAAATTTTGCCTCCAATCCAAGGTGACCTCAGTAGGATATGTTGTTTAAACTCTGGACCTTATTGGAAATGCCATTCATCTTTTTTTTATGTCAGCCATTGTCCAGGTGAGATACAGTTTTCTTGAGAGCCTCTTGTTAAAATTATATGTATTTTAAAATCAAATTCTTAAACAATTTGAATTATTTTTACTTGATGTACTTTTATGTACATAAATTTTTATATGATTTAATTCAACTGTTAATAGTATTACAGAATGTCATTTATACTAATAAAACATTACAAAAAGCAGAAGATATGATTACTAGTAACTAAAAAAGATATACAAGTGCTTTCTTTATCAATTGCATGTTTTGAAAAAAGCCATTTTTTTGCCAAACTCGTAGCTATATACAAGATACCAAGTCACAATGTAACATGACGAACTGAATGATATTTTGACAATACATAAGACTAAAATCACCCATTGGAATATGTAGAATACTAATGGAATACGAGAAACACGGACTTGTGTTAATAAATTTAGCGGTAAAATTGGTTAGTTGGCTATAACAAAAGGACACTCTCAACGTTTTCTACCATACCATTATATTTAAACAAGAGGTCATGTAAATAATAGGAAATAGATCGAATAATGTAAAACGAAATACACGTGCTACACGCAATCACCTTATTATCTTTTTCCTGGCTCTTATTGAGACGTAATTATGAAACTATGGGGAACTGGACAGCAATTAACATCTTGCGCTATAAGGATACTCACCGGACTTTCCTTCACTATAAAGCTGTCAGAATTGCTTTAAACTCAATGACCTGAACATTTTACGTCCAAGCTGAATTCTAGCTTGTTCTACCAATATCTACAATGAATAACTTTGACTATTTCGAGATTTTCAGTTTTGTTTTGTCTATTTGTGACACAGTATTTTACCTACAGATTTAGTTTGCTCCCAGTTCTACAGCAATTTATAGTCTTTCCAATACACCTTTCAAATTATTTTTGTTAGTTTCTTTTCATTTTCCAGATTTTGGCCTACCACTTAGAATTTTTGTCTGTATTAGTTTTATGGTTTGTTTATCAATCTATAAAGAAAGGGTACTCAAAATTCACGCTTGCATTTTTAAACCTAGCATAACAGTTCTTTAGCACCGATACCATATTTAAATGCATATTTCAATTTTATATCAGAATAAATATTTAAATAGGTATCTGCGTTATGTTTTTGGAATTTTTCTTAAATTGAATATTTATATGAGCAATGACTAAATACCGAAGTTACTGTGAATTTAGGCGCATTTCGACAACTAATGTCTCAAGGATGCAAGGATGCCCAAAACATGGCGCCTGATAATATACTTGACTGTCTTAAGAGCCATTCTCTGTAAGCATAAAAAAAATCTGCCATATGGTTGGAAAGGTGGGGTCTCAGATTTTGATGAAATTTTCTACATAAAGGTCATATGTAATCCTGACAACAAATTAAGTTTTGTTTTTCAATTTTGAGCAGTGGTTGCTATGGTAACCGGTCATGCCCAAACATGGCTTCAAAAATGCTGTCAAAATGGCCAAAACGAGTGAAATCTAAGTAAGCTGCAAAAGAAAATACGAATTAACTGGGGTTTTATTACTATATCAGTGATTGGATAATGGGTTAATGTAACATTTAAAACAAAAAGGAAGAATGACTTAAGTCTATATATGGTTACCATTGCAACAAAAATCACTTAAAACGACAATTTCCAAAAAAATGAAAAAAATGGCCAATTTTGCCCATTTTTAAGCGTTAATTACAAAAATTGCATCCATGGAAATTCAGTAAACTTATTGAGCTTGCAGTTTAGTTTATTATCTTAAAATATAAAACAATTAAAATGGTGTTTTTCCATTTTTAAAAAAAATAAATAATTTCAATATTTACTGCAATAGTGATTTTCAGATTTTTGTCAGAAAACCCCAAAATAACCATTCTTACTTGTATTTCAGTCCCTCTTCATCAGATGGTATTGGAAATGAGTTTATTGGTCTATTTTAAAATTAGAATGCTTAGCATATTCTAAATGACCTTGACAAAACTCAAATTTCCAAGGTCAAATTGTCAAAAACTGCTCGAAATCTGTATTTTCGACTTGTATTTCAGCCCATCTTCAGTAGATTGCAAAGAAGTTGGGTATCTGATTATTTTAAGATGAACATGCTTTTTATATCTTGGTATATGCTATATGACCTTGATATTCCACCTAAACGTCACAAAACTCAAATTTCCAAGGTAAAATTTGTGTCAAATACCGCTCGAAATCTGTATTTCGACTTGTATTTCAGCCCATCTTCGGTGGATTGTAAAGATGTTGGGTATATGTTTATTTTAAGAGGAAGATGCTTTGTATATTTTAGTATATGTTATATGACCTTGATATTCCATCTCAAGGTCACGAAACTCAAATTTCCAAGGTAAAAGTTTTGTCTAAAAACCGCTGAAAATCTGTATTTCGGCTTGTATTTAAGTCCAACTCCAGTAGATTGTAATGATGTTGGGTATTTGTTTATTTTAAGATGAACATACTTTTTATATCTTGGTTTATGCTGAATGACCTTGGCATTGCATCCAAAGGTCATGAAACTCGAAGTTTTAAGGTTTTGGCCACAAATATTCTCATTTCATTCTATTTCTCGGGAACGATATTGAATATGCCAGGAATAACCTTCTGATGACATTAAGTTAGCAGCCAACAACCATACAGATGTTTGACCTTGAACTCTGAAGGTGAAAAGATAATCACCAAGGCCATTATTTATCCATAAGATCAAATATTGCTACAAGATTAATATTCTTGTTTTATGGTATTTTTTTCGTTTGGCACATGTACATACTTTAAATATGATATGGTGTATAAGAATACTGTAAAATGGCATTGTTCTGACCAGCATTTGTTGTTAATAGCCTTACTGAAAGATCAAAAACAAAATTGAATGCTTCAAAGGCTGCCATTGGCTCAGTCCAAATCCAATAGTGACCTTAACAGAAACTTAAACCTTAGTCCTCCCAGCTGAAAATATATGTAAAGGTGACCTAATTCTGGAATTATATTGGCTACAACCCCAAAGATCTATCTACTGAAAAAAAAAATCATTCGTCTATGATCTTTAGTTGCTGAATTATTAATTTTAACAAAACTAAATGAATATGTGGATCCATACTTATGAACTAGTCTAATATAAAGCGTTGCTGTATAATAGAGATGTGAATCGCATTAAAGCACCAACATGATCCATAAACAATATTTAAAGCAAATTACATGTATTAAAACCAATTTAGTGCGATTTTATGCTTTCATTGATGTACAAAAGTAGGTCAGTGAACCTAATTTTGGTACAGATAATGAGTTCCACATAACATGCATCAAATATCTTCCACCAACCACTATAGAAGCTGAGATATGACCCTAAATTAAAATGTTAATAGAATACACAAAGAAAGGATACTGAGTAAATGCACATGATACAAAGTCTCTACAAAAACATGGTAAAAAGCAAGGGAGCAACGCTCTTATTGTTCTTCTTCATCTTGAAGTAATCACGAAGCCTTCAACAATGAGCTTTGCTCATACCTCATAGTAAGGTCAAGACGGCCCGTAGCACCGGTTTGAGTGGAATTCTTTGCTACTTGTCGAATAACGCTACATCGTTACGGATTCGGGATTGTCAACAAAAATTAATAAAACTTGCAAAGGACTCTAACAACTGTCATCCGTCGCCCGACAAAAGCGCTAGTGTCTTATGCTAGTGGACAATCACAACATATAGACACTCATCAAGTCAACTGTAAGACACTTGGCTATGTAAAATAGTGAGATTCGGGCACTATAAACAGGAGATCAGAATAACATTTTGAATTACAAAAAAAAAAAAAAAAAAAAAAAAAAAAAAAATTTGAAAGTATGATAGGAAACTCTCTCTCACGAACAAGTCACCCATAATTGAAATATAGAGAGCATTCATCTTTCACGGGGATCCTTTTCCGCACTCCACACTGCAGGAGAGATAAACTCCAGTCTTAAATACACAATGAAAGGATATGGATTAAATGCACATGAGACATTGTCTCTACAAATACATGACAGAACCAAGCAAAGAAACACCGCTTTTATTGTTGTTCCTCATCATTCATTTGGAAAATGTAGGCCGTGCCAGTCGTATTTTGGAACAGATGTTACAAGTACCCAAGATACAATCAGTGGTCAAATACCATAAACCTACCACTTGTAGTTGCTCAAATATGAACCTTCGTAGATAAATTAAGGGCAATGTAAAAACTTCTGTTTGGATTAGGGATAAAAAAATCATGTCTGATCGAATGCAAGCTAGCTCACCTTTTTCAAGAGCATATGCATCGCACTTGAATTTTATCCTGATAGATGGGATTGTTGTTTGTCGTAAATTAATTTTTTATTTCGATTTCATCAAAAGATTATGAATCATACTCCCAATTGTTTTTTGTAATCGCAGAACTGTTGAACACATTTATTAAAGTAGATGTACTTTGTAATTTTTAAATCTGTTTATCTGAATAAATTAACTAAAAGCTTCAGTCACTCACCTGACAAAATGATTTTAACTATGTCTATGCTGATGAACAAAAACGACATTTTTCACCATAGGGTCTAATGGTAAGAAATGTTCTCAACTGACAGCCATGGTTTTTGTCAGATAAAATGCTACACTGGCGGCTATGTTTTTTGTCAGATCTGAAGGAAATAAGCATTCGTTGTAAAGAACCTTCCATACATCATTCTCTTAGGTTTGGTGGAATTTGCTTCAGTAATTGAAGAGGAGAAGATAAAAATGTGATTTGTTTTAAAATCAAAGCATACCATGATCTTGAATTTAAATGCAATGATCATTTGGTACACCTTGGTTAGTAATCAACTTCTATACCAGAATACAGTTATCTTGCCCTAGATTTTTCAAATAATTGACGCGATTCAAGTTTTGCCTTAGCTCCATATTAAAGCAACTGAAAGTCATATAGGGATGATATTTGGTCTTTGAAGAACAAGTCATTTAATGATTACGAATTCATAATTCTTTGTTATAGACATGATGAAGATTCAATTAACGAATGACTTAGAACTATAATTGGTGAAAGATTATGCCAATAATGGGAAACTGGATAGGATGTCATGTGCAACTACTCCATTTCTTTATTAGCAATTAAAGCATGTATTATGAGCTCACCTGGCCATCACTCGGTGTCAGTCGTCTGTCCGACCGTTAATTTTATCACATTATACAGAATGGGGTATGGAAGGTTCTTCACAACGATTGCTAATTTCGGCCAGATCTGACAAAAACCGTGACTGCCATTAATGCAGAACATAGTTTAACATTTGGAAAATCATGTTTTGGTCACCCTCCTTTTAAACAACTGAAGCAAATTCAACCAAACTGTACAGGAATTACTTTTCAGAGATCCTTCACAACATTTGTCCTTTTCATTCCTACCCGACAAAAACATGGCTGTCAGCATGGAACATAGTTTAACATAGACAAATAGGAAAAAATCATCATTTTCAAAAAAAAATGCTCATTCTGATCGGATTTGAAAAACATGACTATAAGTGTGGGACATAGTATACCATTTTGACCATATCGGAAGATCATATCTTGATAATCTCCTTTTAAAAATTGAAGCTAATGCAACCAAACTTTACTGGAATGATGAATGGAATGTTTTTCTTATAAAAATTGCTCATATGGTTTGGACCCAACAAAAAACCTGACCCCAAGCATTGAACATACAATGTAGTTTAGCATTGGACTGTATGGGAAAATCATATTTTGTCATCTTCTCTGAAACTACTGAAGAAAATTCAACCAAACTTTTCATGAATGGCGTTTTTGAGGTTCTTCACAAAAATTGCTCAATGCAGTTGGAGCAGACAAAAATATGACCACCAGCGAAGAACAAATATAGCCACCAGTGCAAAACATAGTTTAACATTGGATCCTATTGGAAATCCCCATTTTCATTATCTGATCTGAAAATATTAAAGCAAATTTAAGTAAACAACATAGGAATTATATATAGAAGGTTCCTCACAAAGATTGCTCATTTCAGCCGAATCTGACAACACTAGAGCTGTCGCCAATGGCAGCCAATTATACCCCCGCTAATTGAACCCTGAATCAATATGGCAAGTGTGAATTTAAGTAAGTGTGGACACAGTACAAATGTGGACACAATAAAAGTATGGACACAATAATATACCTCTCCCCTTTTCAAGAAAATATTCAAAGTCTAATTATCTCCCCTTCAAAATTACAGACGGAAACTATATAACTTCATGCATTTCGTCAGGTGGTATACTACAACTGTGTAACATTTCATCTCAATATCCAAGTACCTGTTAAAGAGAACATGCGCCGACAATGTTCGCCCCCTTTTTTCCCAGAAAATCTCCCCTTCAAAATTTCGGACAGCAACCATATTACTTCATGCACAACTTCAGGTGGTGTACTACGACAGTGTAAAATTTCATCAAAATTTAAGCAGTGGTTTTGGAGAACATGCGCCAACAAGGTTCGTCCTCCCCTTTTTCCAGAAAAAAAATCAAAGGCGAATTTTCTCCCCTTAATTATTTGGGCAGCAACCATATTACTTCAGATGGTGTACTACAACTGTGCAACATTTCATCAAAATCCAAGCAGGGGTTTAGAGAACATGCGCTGACAAGGTACATGGACGGACAGGCGGACAGACAGACGGACGGTCGGACGGGGGGGTTCCTATATACCCCCAAACATTGTTTGCGGGGGTATAACAATTGTTTGTAAGCTTGAAAATAAGTGAGAACCGAACCGTCAGTCTAAAACGGACAATCCGAGGACAATGGCAGAGTAGGAAAATCAGAGAAACAAAGACATAACATGAGCACGGCACAGAAAAGAAAATGAAGACATGCACGTGAAACTTAGTTTATGACCCTACGGAAAAATCATTTTTTCATCATATTCTCTAAACCACTCAACCCAATTCAACCAATCTCATCGGGAATAATGCATAGAATTGCTCATTCCAATTGAATCAGATAAAACATGGCTGCCAATGCGAACATAGTTAAACATTGGACTGTAAGAAAACATTATTGTTTTCATTATCTGCTCTGAAATTTTTGAAGCGAATTTAACTAAACTGTACTGCATTGTATAGAAGGTTCTTTACAAAAATTGCTATTTCTATTACATCTGACAAAAACCATGGATGTCAGTAAAGAACATTGCTCAAGATTAGATCCTATGCTGTGAAAAGTCATCAGCATAGGCATAGCTTAAAAGCATTTTGTCAGGTAAGTCTCGGTCTCCATTAACATTTCAATTAAGGTCAAGTCGAAGTAATTGAACGTCATCTGGTGTTGTCTTGTTTTGGAATTTTTTGGTGATGTCCCTTTCTATTGTATGATGTTCATGGGAACGTAAAACACCTATGACGTTTCATACGATTTCCCCGGAATTTGTTTCGCCACAGGAAGGATTTTGTCGAACAAACTTTTTTGTAATTTAAGGGTTACAAAAATTGCAATTTCTTAAAAAACAAAAAAACAAAAAAAAAAAAAAAAAAAAAAAAAAAAAAAACAAAATCGGCCAAAAAAGGAAAATGAATGGATATGGAGGGAGTACACATGAGACAAAGTCTCTAAAAACACATGGTACTGATAGGCAATGGAACAACGCTTTCACCTTCGCATACAACAACATTTGTCAGAATGCACAGACCAAGAACTATACGAGCTGAGAACACAGTGGTATCTTTTTTAGACCTAAAACACGATGCACACAGTATAGTCAGCGCCTAACAAAACACCTTTGCAAATAAAATTCGTGAACATCAAAAATCAATTGACAAACATCGGCATCTTATCTTTCCGCGGAAGGTAAAGGAGAATTGTTTTCTCTAGATATCGTAAGAATGTATGGGGTTTTAGATATTTCTAAATAGAAAATAAAGTTTCACTAGGTTTTTCAGTAGCTGTTATAAGAGGAAGATGTTGCTTGTCATTTCAATATCACTCCATGTTAATCATACCTATTCCTCACGACTTCTGAACTGTTCTCTTTTTTAAGTTGATATTCGGCAACTATTTGATGGTTTGGTTTTCATTATCCGCAAAGAGGTACTATTTGTAAATAAAGCGCATACTTCAAATGGAAGCTGGTATTTGAATTTGAAAACTTTAAGGAATTTAAAATATTTGAAGATGTTCACCTTGGAAAGTCAATTTAATCTGGGACTAATATAACAATAAGTCCCAGATTTAATCAATGTCTATTCAACGCCGCTTTCGGGAGAACACATATTACATTAAATTAAAAAATGAAGGTACAATATAAAAATGCCTTATCAAAAATTTCCCCAACATGTTCATTTATCTGGAAATCGTCAAGTCGAAGTCGGTTCACAATTTATAGTACCAGTTATACATGAATGACTCCTGCTAAGATACTGTGTGCGCAACTCTCTTAACTCGTATTGACGTCGACAATTGTGATCCTTGACGTTATGAAAAACTAGCATTTTTCTGCACAAGTTCGTATCTTTGAATGGATCTATAGAAAAATCAAGCATGGTGACCTACCAAAATTTTTATATTTTTAAAATGCTCAGAACTTCAGTATTGTGTTAGTTTTTTGAAAAACTGTAAGACGTATATCTATTTTTAAAACAACATTTTCCTGATTTTGTAGCCGTCAAAAACCCACTTTCCCTATATATTCAATGTAAATTTAGATCCAACTTTACGATTTTCAAATTACTGGGAAACGAAAACGAGTACGGATACCCCATTTTTTCTTTTTATATTTCAATGTATCTCAAGCTTAGCAAGTATCATGCAAAAAATCAGAATTTTGTAGGACATCGTCAATTACTTCGACTTGACCTTAAGGGTCATATCTCACCTTCTCTAATGGTTGGTGGAAGATATTTGTTAAGTTAATGCATATTACATGGTACTCATTACCTGTACTAAAATAAGGTTCTCTGACCTACATTTTTGACAAAAAAATTGATTTTAATACACATATAGTTTGCTTCAAATATTGTTTTTTGATCACGTGAGCGCCTCAAGGCGATTCACATCTGCATTTCACTGCAGCACTTTATTTTAGACTAGTTCATAGGTATGGACCCACATATTCAGTTGTTTTTTGTTAAAATCAATAATTGAGCAACTAAAAATCAGAGAGGAAGATTTTTGTTCAGTAGATAGATCTTTGAGGGGGCACGCAAATATAATTCCAGAATTAGGTCAACATATGCAAGTCAGAACAATGCGACTGTATAGTGTTCTTTTTTTTTATTTGTTTTTGCAGTCAGGCTTTTTACATACACCTCTACATCACCACCTGACTAGGGTGTAATGAGGTTTTTAAATTCTAAACATGAAATTCATTTGACTGTAAAATGTGTTTTTTTTTACTCATAGATATCAATATACATAATATTTTTTTCCCAACAATTTCACATGATCATCCATCTACACTCTCACACACTTCAACTACTCATTCTTCATAAGGTATACATACATAATATTATAAGAAAAAGGAATCAATTTATCATTACAATAATCAAAATCCATACTGTTTGGCAAGCTCCATTAGGGGACAGAGGAAAGAAAAATAAATAAATAAATTTACAAATCAAGGAAATATCACATGAACAGGGGTCCAGAATGTTTCAGCATGAGCATTTTTATTTTCAGTCCCAATTAATAATTCTAAGGACATATATTTTTTTATTTTAAATTCAACTCCTCTAAGGTTAGGCATTTTTTCATCCAATTTGCATTTGAAAAGATATTTTTTTGCAATTATAAATAATAAATTTAAGAGAGGAGTTTCCTCTGTGAAACCAAGAAGTACTTGTGATCTGTCTTGTATAACATTTGTATAGAATCTTTTTACGCAGATAAAAAATTGAGCCCAAAAGTTAGTAACAACTGAACAATCATAAAATAAATGTTCAATTGTTTCTATGCAAGTCTTACAAAAAGTACATATATTCGAGTCTTTAATGTGTATCTTATATAAATAACTGTTTGTTGGAATAATGCGATGTAATAATTTATATTGAAAAGTTCTTAAGTATGGATTAGGACAACATCTTTTTAAAATAATAAAATATTTATTAAAGCCATCTAACTCACAGTTTAATGCTTCTTCCCATTTGGCAACTTTATTCACTGGTTGCTCAACAATATTTTGTATTAAATTCACATATATATATTTTAATGACTTTTTTGAAGATAGCGTTTCTATAAATACATCCGATGCATGAAAAGACTCAATGTGAAAATTCCTAATATTCTCTTTAATAGTATTTTTCATAGATCTAGGAATGTTTGCGATAAGGCTATGATATTTCATGAAACTTTGAGTTTGACATATCTGTCCAATTTTTATAAAAGTATAGAAATCATTTCTGTCCTTATCAATTAAATCACACATGTTTTTTATTCCATACATTTCCCATCTGATATAATAACTAAATTCATCAATGGAAACAAAATTCAAAATATCAAGTGGTAAAATATCCTCAGTATTCATCTTTGTAATTGGCTTCACATTGTGTAATCCTTGAAGAACATCTTTCCAAAACGGATTTCTAACTTTAGGTACAACTTCATTAAGTTTTGACTTTTCTAAATAAAAAACTCGATCACCCCCAAAGTTAAACAGTTCAGTGGCAAAAATTTTTTGCCAGATACCATCCTTATCACACATATACCGTTTGATCCAACCTACTTTAAGATAAGAATTAAATGATTCAAGATGTGTCATCTTAAGTCCACATTCCAGTAATCCCAATCAATGTAGATCGTTTTATTTTATCTGGTTTCCCATCCCATATGAAATCGTAGAAAAGTCGATTTAATTCATTCATCATGGTCGAACTTAAATTTGGTAATGATGTAAGTAAGTGAACAAGTTTTGGCACAGCTAGAGTTTTAATCACAGTAATTTTACCTAAAAGAGTAAGTTTTCTATGTTGCCAACTTTTCAAAACTTGTGATACTGCTTTAATTTTGGCTTTAAAATTTATGTCTAACATACTATCCATGTTCAATGAAAAATCAATGCCGAAAAGTTTAAAATTTGAGTTCGACCATTGTAATTTAATATCTGGACACAGAACTAAATCAGAATACTTCTTATTTCCAATCCATACTGCTTTTGTTTTTGATGGGTTTATTTTCAAACCAGAAATTTTGTGAAAATTTTCAAAACAATTAATGATTCTTGTAGAGACATTTCACTCCCGTCTAAAGTTAAAAAAGTGTCATCTGCATATTGACTTATCAAAGATTCAGCATCTTTTACTGTAATACCCTTGATGTTGTTGTTTTCCTTAATTTTTAAAGACAACAATTCAACACAAATAATAAATAAATATGGGGATAATTGATCGCCTTGTCGGCATCCACGCTCAAGACTAAAGAACTTTGACAAATAGCCATTTTTAATAACACAGCTTTTGGCCCCTTTGTATAAAACTGAGAACCATTTAGTGTTCTTATACACCAGAGTATATGTGAAGTAAATACATGTGCCAAACAAATAGAAAAAAACATAAAACATACATCGTGTAGCAATATTTGATCTTATAGATCAATAATGACCTTGATGATTATTTTCTGACCTTCAGAGTTCAAGGTCAAACATCCGTATGGTTGTTGGTTACTAACTTAATGTCATTATAAGGTTTGACCTGGCATATCCAATATCACTCCTGAGAAAATCGTATGAAATGAGATTATTTGTGATCAAAACCTTGAAAATTCGACTTTACCTTTGGATGGCATGTCAAGGTCATATAGCATATAGCAAGATATAAAAAGCATGCTCATCTGAAAATAAAGAAATACCCAATATCACTACAATCTACTGAAGATGGGCTGAAATAAAGATTTCGAGCGATTTTTGACACAAATTTGACCTTGGAAATTTGAGTTTCATGACCTTGAGATGGAATTTAAAGGTCATTTAGCATATGCTAAGCATTCTCATTTTAAAATGGACCAATAAACTCAATATCAATATTATCTGCTGAAGAGGGCTGAAATACAAGTAAGAATGGTTATTTATGGGTTTTCTAACAGAAATATGAAAATCACTATCTCAGCAAATTTCTATATACTAAACTGGAAGCCCGGTAAGTTTAATGAATTTCCATAGATGCATTTTTTTATAATTAACACTTAAAATGGGCAAAATTGGCCATTTTCCCATTTTTTTGGAAATTGTCGTTTTTAGTGATTTTTGTTCCCATGGTAACCAAATTTAGACTTAAGTCATTTCATTGCTTTTTGCTTTAAATGTTACATTGACCCAGTATCTAATCACTGATATGGCAATAAAACCCCAGTTAATTCGTATTTTCTTTTAGAGCTTACTTAGATTTCACTCGTTTTGGCCATTTTGACAACATTTTTGAAGCCATATTTGGGCATTACTGGTTACCATAGCAACCACTGCTCAAAATGCAAAAACAAAACTTATTTTGTTGCCAGGATCACATGTGACCTTTATATACAAAATTTCATCAAAATCTGAGACCCCCACCTTTCCAACATATGACAGATTTTTTTATGCTTACAGAGAATGGCTCTTGAAGAAATATCTTACCATTTGTGTATCCTTAACTGTTTCTCATATTTTTTTTGACGAAGCTATATGTTTCTTGAGTTAAACAGGTTAATTTAATATATGATTCTACATCTAAACAGGCTAATACTGTCTGATCCTAATGTTACACATACTCTGATTGCCTGGAAACATTTATCTGTAAATAGATTTCTCCCAATTACAATACCAATTAAGACTATATAATAAGGTAATTCCTACTGGAAGTTATCTAGCCAGTAATAGAGGGAAAAAATGATACATTACGTCCAGACTTGATTAGCAGAAGAAAAAGATTTATTAGATAAATAAGCTTTAAATTGTTGGTAACATACCATTTAAGACAATTTATGAACAAAATTACTTTACTACATTTGTACTAAAAGTTTATTGAACTCTGGCAATTTTTATAAGCTGTTTAATATGTATAGCAATAAGGTTTGACTATGATATGATACCATTAATCAGGTTAGTTTAAATTGTAGTTTGAGTCGTTTATATTGCTTTAGAGTTATGGCACTTGGATACTTTTCCCCGATTTTAAATTAAATATGACCGCCGTGCGCGGTCCCGGCTTATGAATAGGCCCGCAGCATCCATGAGTCTTCCTAACAGAGGCCCGGCACCTGGATCGGTTTTCAGGGGCTCCGGCTACAGAGCTGCCGGGCGCGTCCCTAGTTGCTGGATAGGGGAATGCCCTGTCTTTGCGGGGTAGTCAGGTCATAATACGGAAAGCCTGACCGCGAACCATTGTAGCCAAACTGTTTGGAGAAACGCCACGCTCCATGCAGTATAAAGACCCCTTCAATATTTCTCTGAAGAGAGCAGACGCACTGGGTGTCGTATGGAAGGCTAAATTTCCTGCCCCTACCCTTTTCTCCCATTTTCCAGTGGCAATCAAAAGTCGTTACCCCGGTTGTTCCTTCCACCTTTATTTCTTTCTTCTTTTTACTGACATTTTTTTGCATTGATTAACTTGTTCTCATCCTGATATAGCTGAAATATTGTTCATTGGACGCTAATCAATCAATCAATCAATCAATTAAATATGAGATCAATAACACGCATATCTTCAGACCTGAGCAGTATTGAACATGACGATAAAAATCTATTTCTGTGTTAGCTGTATTGGCCTTTCCGAAAAATCATTTGGTCCGCTATTCGGTTTCGGCATTTAAATACAATAAAACAGTTCCGGTTATCAACGCTTTACGGCAAGTGTTGTTCTTCATGAACACATTTCATAACACTGTTCATATTTACATTACTAGGTCACTGTTTACCGTGACGCTGCAATAATTTTGTTATAATTAAAATGTATTCATGGTTTAAGTTGTGTATTGTTAGCCAACCTTACGAGTGATAACCGGAAGCGGAGAGTGTTTGTACCTCCATTTGATGGGAGAGCTCCAATCCAGGAAAAGATAACAACACTTTAAGGAAAGGGCTATAAGTTCTTAAAGACACATGCATTTTGCACTTTCAAAGTGTGAACAAAAGTTTTTATTTGTGTTAAGTGTGAAGGTTGTATCCATCCAGAGCTATAACCTATGAGAACAGTAATTCTTTCAAGATTTCTCTAAGAAATGTGTTGTTTATTGTCGAGACAAGGCCACTGACAATAGCTACATGATACCGTATAGCGGGTAATTTTCGCGTATTTTCGCGGACTTAAATCGCGAAAATAAATTCCGCGAATATGTTATGTATTCTTAGGATATATATAGGATTTTTGATAATCCGCGAAAATTTAAAACGCGTAAATTGTCGGCATACTATATTTCCACTCAAATCCGCGAAATTTTTGACCCGCGAAAATAACCCGCTATACGGTACCAGTATTCTATTTGATAACAGTATTGCGAAATCATCGGTCGGGTTGAATCTTTCGATAACTTCTGTCCCCTATAATTTACTGCCCTCATTATTTATATATGCGTCACCAACGGTGAGCGCAGGTCTAGGAGTCATTCGAATTCGTCCGCCCGTCACGCTTTGTGGTACCAAGTTTGTGTACATCTATTACCCGATACTTCTAAACTAAGCATTGTGGCTCTGGATACATTGAAAATGTGCACCTCCCCTTTGAGGCAGTTCGAATGAAAATGTTAAATATAGCCACTGTTGAACCTTTCTTTTTTCATCAAATTTTAACATTATTTTATTGAATTTGTGTAATCTGACACCTTATAGCTGATGCTTTCGAAACTATGGACAATTGTTCTGGACACATTGAAGATGTGCACCTTCTGTTTAGGTACCTTTGAATTTCCAATTTATCTATTGTTGAAATTAGCCATTTTTTCGTCATATTTTAACATTACGGTATAAAATCTGTTATCTGCAGAGCTCCAGATAAAAAGTGACCAATTTGGTAATTTTGCTCTTACTTTTGTTATCAATTGGGTCATAAATGTTTTCCAAGGTAAAGTAATTTACGTTCACCCCTGACAGTTAAAATGAATTGGGTTTTTCACCCATCAGGGATGAAGTATATTTGTAAAATAAAAATACATGTATTACTTTTATTAAATATTGTCATTATTTATAAGTGTAAACATGCATTATTGAAACAGGTCAAGCTTTCCATGCATATCAAACGATAACGGCATGCATATTAAGGTTGGAAGCAAGGATGGTTATGGTATAACCTCGGATTTAGTCTTTTCAGACTTGATAGTTCTGATCAGCCATAGAATAAATCTTGCATAATTTTGCATTTTACTGATGTTCTAATGGATAATATAATGTTGTTGTAAAATTATCAATATAATAATGATTGTCTTACAATGATTTAATATTGATTGCTTATAGGTAAACAAAATTAATAATTTATTTGTATTTTTTGTTTGATCGGTTTAAAATGAATTGAGTCCATAATTGAGCGTTCTTTTGAACATGAAAATGACGACCATCAAGTGAACACAACTATTTATCTAACACCAAGCTAAGAAGGACTACTGCTAGTTATTTGTTACCGCTGTGTTGATGCCACTACTTGTGGACTGTTAGTCCCCGAGGGTATTCACCCACCCAGTAGTCAGTACTTCGATGCTGACCCGAAAGCTGATTTTATTTGGAATCTTGCAACATTTTGAATTGTTAATTTTGTTGACAACTAATAGTCCATGGGCTGGAATAACCCCCCGTGCACCCCCCCCCCCCCCCCCACTTCCCAACCCAACCCATTTTTTTATGTCCGCATACATCCCCTCTTCAAAATAAAACATGTTAACACGAGCATAACCTGCACGCACTAGTGGAATAGGACCCATTTTTAGACCAACCTACCGAAATTTAGGAAAATTTCGTTTTTCGTTCAAGTTTTTCTTTCAGTTGCTTCAGAATGTTGACCAAATGCTTCCTATTTATAAAAATGATGCATCAAATTATTGGTTATTGTATAAGCTTTACAAAGAATCCAAATTGTTACAAGTTCTATGTCAAATACGTCCCATAGCGCCATTAAACGTACCCCTACCCCTATGAAATATTGAGGAAAATTTAGATATTTTCATTGAAATTGCGTAAAGTTGATGGTCTAAAGAACCCGAATGGCATCTCGATTCCCAATTCTGAAAATTGTTTTTAGTTTTTCAATCTATTTTCTTGAATATAAAACATGTTAACATAATGTTAACATATTCTTAAAGACCAAAATTTTATTTCCAAATAGGCCAATTAAATGAATCTTTGAATATTTCCGATTTTGACTAAGTTTTGTCATTCTTTTGTCCAATATTACGTTTTAGTAAACAAATATCATTTAAAGTAGGTATCAAATGAAATCTTAATATATGTTTTAATATATCATGCTTTACAACTATTACAAATAATGGCCATTCTTATGTAATATAAACATCATACATCAATAAAACTCACCCCTACCCCAACAAATTTACTGTAAAATTGTCAATTTTTTGTCTAACCAGAACATGCAAAATGTGTGTTGTATATGAAAATGTTTCATAAATTATACCATGATTTCGTATTTTAACAGCCATTTGTTGACTTAAACTCAATATTTTGCCTAAAATTGAAGAAAAATGGGAATTTTCAACATTTCAGATTTGCCAAAATTTCACTGTTAAATCGTTATATATCCCAAATCTGGAGGATTTATCTGCAGATATGCCAATTAGTTGTTCTAAGCGATACATTAGTTGTCTGAAAACATTGTTAAGAAAAACAAGAAGAATTTGATGTGACTCAAAATACCGAAAATCTTGCCCCTACCCCAACAAATTTTCCTTTAAATTGTCAATTTTTTGTCTTATGTTCGCAACAAATTAACTCAAACACGCAAAATGTGTGTTGAATATGACAGTGTTGTATGAATTATATCACGATTTGGTAATTTAACAGCCATTTGTTGACTTAAACTTAACATTGTGCCCGAAATTGATAAAAAATGGAATTTTTCAACATTTCAGATTTGGCTATAGTTCACTGTTAACCCGTTATATATGGCAAATCTGGATGATATATCTGCAGATATGCCAATTGATTGTTCTTAGCAATACATGAGTTGTCTTAAAACAGTGTTTAGAATATCTAGGGGTGTTTAATGTAACTCTGAATACAGGGAATCTTACCCCTACCCCAACAAATTTTCCCTAAAATTGTCAATTCTTTGTCTAAATTCGCATAAAAATAACTAGAACACGCAAAATGTGTGTTATATATGACAATGTTGCATGAATTACATCATGATTCGGTATTTCAATAGCTATTTGTTGACTTAAACTCAATATTTGGCCCAAACTGATGAAAAATGGGAGTTTTCAGCATTTCAGATTTCTCCGGAGTTCATTGTTAAATCGTAATATATGTCAAATCTGGAGGATTCATCTGCAACTATGCCATTTTTAAAATTGTTCTAAGCGATACATAAGTTGTCTTAAAGCACTGTTTAGAAAAACAAGGAGTGTTTAATGTGACTCTAAATGCCGAAAAAACTACCCCTACCCCAACAAATTTTCCCTATGATAATCATTTTTTACTATATTCGCATAAAATAACCAAAACACACAAAGTCTGCATTGAATATAACAATGTTGCATAATTGCTATCAAGATTTGTCATTTTAAGTCCCACTTGTCAGCTTAAATTCAATATTTATACAGAACTGATGAAAAATGGGAAATTTCAGCATTTGAGATTTGTCCAAAATTCGCTTTTAAATAGTTATATATGGCAAATCTGGAGGATTTATATGCAGATATACCAATTCATTGTTCTAACCGATATATAAGCTATATAAAAACAATGTTAAGAAGAACAAGGAGTGTTCAATGTGACTCTAAATATCGAAAATTTTACCCTTACCCCAGGAAAATGATGCTTAAAAATCCCCAGAATATGTATGTCTATACATTTATATGAAGAAAACATACTAATGTTTTACTTTCTTTAAAAAATGCATTTTATATATCGCAATATGCAATTTTAATGCCAAAATATGGGTAAAATTGTATATTTTGGGCGCTTTTCGTGAAAAATGGGATTTTCAGCATTTCGATTTTACAAAATTCCAGGCTTAATTGTTGTATAACTGCCCATAAACCACAAATATGATCTTATTTGTGATATATGGGAGTCTCTGTGTATTTCTGTATTTGAAATGATATGTTATTGGACCTTTATACGATGTTTAAGCTTTTCAAGCTGAATAAAATGAAATAAATTGTGTTGAATATTTGTGGTAAGGGGTTATATGTTTGTGATTTATGAGACTGTAGTTTTTCTTAGAATGTTTTAAAACATATTTTCTTATAGCTTAGATATCATGAAAGGATATCTAACCACTATTTTCAAGTTATATTTTCAATTTCATGAAGTATTTGCATCTCAAAGTCAAAACAGCAAAAATTCTGAAAAACGGAAAATTCCCATTCTGCATACATTTTCGAGCAGAAGAATCAAAAAGGGACCTCTTAAAAAGTTTAAATCTACTTAAATGGTCTTCTGCATGTTAGCTTTAGTGAAATACACACTAGAATTCCAATAAAACATTATTCTTTAATCATTTAGAACCTGAATATTTTTATTTTCCCTTAATTTTTAGGGGGAGGGGTGCTAATTTTGACATTTCTGAACCTATAAGAGGTCTGAAACTAAAACGTTTGCACACGAATTGTTGCTAACATATCATAAAGCATTATTACATCGGCAATTATTAAATATATTTTCAGATTTTTACGACCATTAAGTGAGAAAGTCGAAATTGTGAAAAAATCGAAAATTCCGAAAATTCACATTTTTCAAAAATTTTATACCGAAAATCAAAATTTTATGGACATTAATGGTTTTATTTTCCAACATTGTATCACAACAGATAAGTTAGGCATAAAAACTAGATCAAATGACAATGGTTGTTTATCTGAAAGGAATTGACAGCCTAAAATTGACATTTTCGCTCATTTTTTGCAGGGGGAGGGGTACATTTTTTGTATCCCCAGATCATAGAAATGGCGTAAAGTACCCAAACTTGAGTTCATTGTAAAGGATATTAAATTAGTTTTAATTTGGTATCAAATTTCACTACATATTACTTATCATTAAATAATTATGAGGCTTAAAAGATGAAACTTAGGTTAAAACAAAAATACAAGAATTTTTCGCGGTGTACTATAAAAGTGGCCCTATACTGTCTATGCGTGCAGGTTATGTTCGTGTTAACATGTCTTATTTTGAAGAGGGGAAATAGGAGGACTGAAAAAAATCGGTCTAGATGGGAAGTGGGGGGGGGGAGCATGGAAAGTGATTTCAGCCCATGGCCTACAAGGAGCATCTCCCTCATGCAAAGCTCTGTCCTTAGCTGACTTATGGCTCTCCATTGATATTATATTGGTTACTTACTCTCTATCAATATTTTGACATCTTTCAAGTTGGTTACTCACTCTCTATCAATATTTTAACATCTTTGAGTTGATGGTCTTCCAAATGTTTAGATTTTATCTGCACTGAAGTTGTCGAAATGGCCATATGCAGAAATAACATTTATAGTAAGTTTGGTAGTTAGTCTCTGGTATCAGTATTCCTACAGTAATGTTTCCGTGATCAACCTTATTTTGAGGACGTATGTCTACGCAATGAAAATGGCCGTTTCTTTATAATTATTTTACATTAATATTGTCATTTCATTTGTGGAGATCATATCGTCAATTTTTTTTCTTTCTTTTTTTTTTTTTAAAGAATTTCATGAATTTATTCAACAACTTGTTGTTAACAAATATCCTTGGTGGTACAGCAATCCCACCGAGGCTCTACCTGAATTATTAGTCACATAACCAAACCAGGGGATTTGGTATGTGAAGAAGGCATGTTAATAGCATTTACCATATTTTTGTTAGTGTTATAATGTAAATGTGACAACATCAAAAAATTATAATTGAAACATTAATTTAACAATACAACATCTCATATTAATTCACAGAAATGAGTTTAATTTAAATATTTTGATTAGTAAAGATATAGATAAGGATAGGAGCTGTCGTCCTCCACAGTCCAAGGGCACCGAGACAACGGCTCATTTGGCACTGGATTCAAGTTGTCTGGGTGTCCTTGATCTTTAAAGGACGTCTCGCTCCCCTCTCTACTCGTTTAATTTGAAATTAATATTTTTTGAAGATCTTTAATGAACGGATCATCCAGTATTTTTATATCGGGACATGTAAACAATTGTTCTTCAAATTCTTTCTGAAACAAATCGAAAACATTTATATATTTTGTTTTTAGGTCAATTTTATTTTCCGTTTTAATCTACTTCATTGTTTTGACTGATTTAGTAGTTAAGAGTTTTACGTACAGTGATCAATTCTTCAGCTATGAAAGGACGAGAACAAGATAACCTATTGAAAAAAAATCGCAAGGAAAAGAAGAAAGATATAAAGGAGGAATGGGCAACTGGACCAACAAATTTCTGCTGAGACAGGAAAATAGGAAAATGGGTAGGGGAAGGAAATTTACCCTTCCATACGACCTCTTGTTCCAGAATTTCAAAAAGGGTCTTTACATTGCATTTGGGAAGGCTTTTCTCCACACAATTTGTTTGCAGTAGTTCGCGACTAGACATTTATTTTGACACCTTACAATATCTAAATTTTTGTAAATTTTGTTTAAAAACTAAGAAGTATCTCCCTCATGCAAAGCTCTGTCCTAGCTGATTTTGGCTTTACATTTAGATCATATTGGTTCTTTGTTGTCTATCAGTTTTTAAACATCTTTGAGTTTACGGTCTTCCAAACGTTTAGATTGGGTATGCAGAATTCAAATTCACACTAACATCGGTACTTAGTCATCCATGACCTGTCAATCACACTGCAACTAGAAAATGGGTAGGGGTAGGAAATTTAGCCTTCCATGCGAGGGGTCAAACTACTCAATGACAATATAATGTAAGTACAAGAAGAAAGACGTTATGAAGGAATGTACAACTGTTGATCGAATTTTGGTTCCGACTGGAAATAACAAAATACCGAGGGAAATGGGTGTTGGCAAGAAAATAGCCTTCTATACGACCCCTCCCAAAATGGGTCTTTTCTTGTATGCGAAATATAGAAGGGGTTTTTATATACTTCATAGGGTGTGACCTTTCCACATACAGTTTGTCTACAATGGTTTGTGTTCAGGCTTGCCTTTGTAGAGACTTCGTCTCCCAAGCATTTACTCTATATCCTTTCATTGGTGTCCTCGGCAAATATAGATGGGGCATTCCCTTACCCACCTTCTGGGCATGCGTCTGGTAGCACTCTTTAAACAGAGACTTGTAGCAACGGTCCGCTTTACACAGCTTCGTTTATCTATCGGAAGCTTCAATTGTTTAACATTAATTGCAAAATTTCGGAAAAAGGTTATATTTTCAGTTTTATCAATACTGACACAGAATATTTGCAATGTGAATTCGTAGTGCGTATTTTCACCTGAAAATCCGTTCTGAAAATCCATTTCTGAAAAAGACATTTTCCATTATCTTATTTGGAGATCAGGACACTTTACCTAATTACGCAGCGAAAAGATCAAAATCTCTAAATATCTATGTAACTTCAACTTTGATTTATTCATTCATTTTTCAAGGTATATAATGGAACTCGAAACATAGATTTGGAACTCCAATGTAAATATCATATCCAAATTTCATATTTATTACAACACCGGAGACTTAAAATTTCGATTTTTCACATAGATTATATCAGTAAATTTCGTTAGCTTCACTGTAGTGGGTCTTCATTGTAGTGGGTAGTACGGTTACAATCATCTGATCCGATTGGTCAATCAAGTACAGTGATCGTATAAGAGAATTTTCGGTTCATCCTTCTACTGTTACCCGGAACCAAACTATCAAACGAAAGGGATACCAGTCAATTTTCCGCTTTTGCTAAAACCATGAAGAGTTGGCTACCGCGATCTATCACAAATTCTGACGCGACAATTCGGTGAAAATACGCAACTCCCCGTGACAGAGTTGGTTGAAAACTCATTTTTGCAGAAATATTTGGGTTATGTCAGTTTTAAGTTGGACAATTAGACGCATTTCAAACAAGATATATTTGGTTTTATTAATTTTAATTACGTAATCATGCAAATACGAAGCTTATCTGTTGCTCTGAATTCTAAATAACTGACACCTGATGATTGATGCTTATGAAACTTTGAAGTTGTTCTGGACACCTACTCTTTTTGAATAAAAAAATGTAAAAAAATGTCCATTATTGAACTTATTCATTATTTGTTATTTATTATAACTGGGCTGATGTCTCTGCTGGTGACTGTAAGTCCCTGGGGGTATTCACTAACCCAGTAGTCAGTAATTCGGTGCTGACCCGAAAAGCGATTATACTGAAACTTGCAATATCTAAATTATGCAAAATTTTGTTTAAAACTAAGGAGTATTTCCCTCCTGCATAGCTCTATCCTTAGTTGAATTTTGGCTTTCTATTTAGATCCTTTTGGTTATTTGTTCTATATCAGCTTTAACATGTTTTTTTTCGGTTAATGGGCTTCCAAATGTTTTGATTTGATCAACACTGATGAAACATAAGTTGTCGAAATGCGAATATGCAGAAAATAAATTGACAGTAGCTTCGGTATTTTGTTATTCAACATATTTGAACATTACAGTACCTGGTTTGTGTAAACTGAAACATTTACATCTTTGACGCCTTTGAAATGTTGCACTGTTTTTGAACACATTAATAAATGTGCACCTCCCCTTTTGGAGTAGTTTTGAAAAGATAGTCTATCAATTTATCCAGAATTGAACTTTGTCCTAGATTTCATCTTATTATTTCGTCACGCATCTCAGTTGATGTCCAATACTTCGGTGTACATAAATGACGACTGCAGCAATATCTATCTGGCTTCAAATCGATAAAAAACTACAAGCTGCTCTCATATTCTATTTCATTTCTGAGAACTAGCTTAGAAAATCCAGCTTTCCTCCGGAAGAGGATATAAATCAAGTTTTGCATTTATTTTTTGTGATTTCAAAATGTTATTCTTACCGGCTGTTTAAAGTGCCCACATTTCACTGTTTCATAATGCCAAGTTTTCTTACAATCGGATTGATGAGTGCCCTGTGTTAGACTGTGTGTTGTAATCGTCCACTGGCTTAAGACACTTGTGCTTTTGTTGGGTAACGGATGACAGTGATTGTAAAAGCGCTTTTCCGGTTTAATTTAGGTTTGTTGACAATCCCAAATCCATGACGTGAAAAAACATGGATGTAGCGTTGTTCAACAATTAGCAAAGAATTCCGCTCAAACCGGTGCCAGGGGCCGTCTTGAACTTGCTATGAGGTATGAGCAAAGCTAATGGTTGAAGGCCTCATGGTGACTTCAAGATGAAGAACAACAACAAAGGCGTTGTTTCTTCGCTTGTTTTTACCATACTATATTTGTAGAGACTTTGTCTCATTTGCATTTACTCCACATCCTTTCATTCACTATTGGTAGTTTCAGCGATCCTCTGCTCGCCTTTAGATGATTTAAGTATTGATGATATAAAAAAATAAACATGATTTTTTCCCTGGATATATGTCTAGACAGACCAAAGAAAGATTTTGTTATCAGATGGAGTAACAACAGCAATAAGAATTGTGCAGGGAGAATATTCCCGGAATAATTTTCTGTGCATGATGAAATACATAGGCAAACAATTACCGATGCAAATATATCTCTCAGAAAGTCGATGAAACCCAATAGTTAAATAACAGAAATTTGCAGCATTATTCTAAAAGCAGTTCCGGTTTCATTGTTGTTGAAAGTAATTGCTTTTTAACTGACATTTAGATATGTTTTTAATGATCACGATTCTTTTCAACAACGACTTAACATTTTATATCATAATTATTTGCAATGTATTCATACCCTGACATATAGCTTCAACGGTATTTCCTTGATTTATTGAAGAAATTTAACACAGAACCTATACAATTGTTGCATGAAAAGAAATGTAATGTTGTGATGTGCCTTTCATGTTTGCAATTCAGACATGTAAAGCGCTAAACTACTACCATAGTGCCCGATAAAATGATACAAACTTCTTACCTGTGAGAGGTCCAGTTTGAATGGTATATTTTACGGAAGGATGTGGAGTAAAATAACGGCAATAGAATACCGAAGGAGCAAAGCACAAGAAACATAAACCAAAGTCGAAAGACCAGGTAAAAGCGAGAACACCAGAAAACGGAAGACGAAAGACACCACATGCCCACAAAACACACGAACACTACATATACAACACAAAAAACTAAAGCACTAACAGCGTGAACTCTTAAAAAAACAGAGTGACATCAGGTGCTCCGGAAGGGTAAGCATGTCCTGCTCTACATACAGTACCCGTCACACTGTCAGTGGGTCAATCCAGGGAAAAGTCAAAACCGGTAATGTCAAATCCGGGAAGACGTGAATCTAGCTGAAAATGTCAGTTTTCATTTGTGACACTGACATTTCATATCTATCTTTGATGTCGTGGTGACGGCCGTAGAATTTCTGAAGGGACGAAAGTAACAACGGCTGATCATATCCCTGACTGAATATGAATATGAGACCATAACACATGTGTTGACTCCAACTGCAATAATTTTAATGAGCTGTATGGCCATTTCAGAAATTAATTCCTCATCAGCAGCACCAGAAACCAAACAAAGGGACCCATTATTTAACCGTGGTTCCACAGGAAGGGTATGATTTTCGCTGAGTACGGGTCTAGAGTACAGGAAACGTAAGGGTCGGTTCTGGATGTGGTGGTATTCAAATCTAATTGGATTGACGTCATGACAACCCGAATATAGAGTTGATCTGGAGGATATTTTTTTTTCTAATCGATGAGTACATGTATTAGGTTCTAATGGCACGAAAACTAACGTCAGTCAAAATTGGTTGAATATATAACAAAGTCAGTTTACTCTACCATACATAGCCCGCCTCTGACGAGGAATTCTCCCGAGAACATATACAGCACACTTTGGCTGATTGGTGTTTTTTACAGTTGATTGATTGATTGATTGAATATTGTTTAACGTCTACTCAGCAATATTTCAGCTATATCAAGACGAGAACAAGTTTGTTAATAAAAAATCACTTTGGGGTATGGAAAGGGCCATGGGACGGGAAATTCTGACTGCCACTGGAAAAGTAGGGTGAAATCGTCAAGGGCGGGGAATTTAGCCTTGTAGCCGATCACCTACGGACCACCCCAAAAAGAGCTTGCTACAAGGGTTCTTTAACGTGCAGAAAGCGTGGCATTTCTTCCAACACGTGGACCTGAGTTTACATCCCATCCAAAAGATGGGTTGTGTATTTATTAATCCCGCACAACCACGGAATGGGTCCTATTTCTATATTCCGGGACCCTCGGGGTCAGCCTCCGTTTAGGAGGGGTCACACCCCGCAAGCCGGAGATACTAGGTCCTATTTCTATATCCCGGGGTTCCCTCGGGGTCCTCTGTTAGGAAGACTCATACTCCAAGCTCAGAGGATGCTGCGGGCCTATTAAGCCGGGACCGCGCACGGCGGTTTTACAGTTGAGACACAGACTGTTACCAGAAAGGTATAACTGTTTTGACCGAAAACTAAAATTTGTTAATAAAAATAATAGAAAACTAGATAAAATCGAAACTTGAGTTTGCAAATGTTATCAACATAAGTGACAACTGTATAATATTTTATGGAAATTAAAAAAAATTGTCTGAAACGAGTTACAAATAATTTCAAGTTATAACAAATCAGTGTTATTGCATTGAAAACCGAGAAAGCATCTTATTTGATATTTTATTGTTCCTCATAAATATTTCACTCTGACAATAAAAAGGAACAATGACATCAATCTTGGACATCCAGACTTTTGATGTCAGTAAAAAAAAGAGTTAACACTAAAAGTAAAAACAATATAGTCAGGTAATGGAACAAACTTCAATAAATCTAAATAAAATGCTTTTAACCCACTTCCGTGTAGGTTTAATCATTTCATTGTAGATGGAGGTAAACTAAAAGAAATGAAAAAAACGTACGAAATAAAATGTCCTCAATGAGATTAATTTTATAATTATCACGGTTTAAGACGATTATTATAAACATATTGCCCTTGGATGAAAATGTTAGGGAAGATTAACACACGAGGTAAAAAATTATCACCCGACACGAAGTGGAGGGTGATAATTTTTTCACCGAGTGTGTTAATCGCCCTAACATCTTCATCCAAGGGCAATATGATTTTTATTATACTGAATGCCGAGTTGAAAAAGCGTTAAAAACAATAACTAGAACAAGAACATTGAAAAGAAATAACATTACATGTCACATGGTTTGTTTTTATACTCTTTCTCAAAAGGGAATAATAATCGGTAAACTTCGGTCGGAGCGGGTGTTAATTTTCAAGATCGGCAAACTTCGGACTGAGCGGGTGTTAATTTTTAAAGATCGGCAAACTTCGGGCTGAGCGGGTGTTAATTTAAGACATTAACACCCGTTGCTATGGATGGGCGGGGCTAACTAAGGATTAGTCAAAATTAACAAATGCAGCTTGTCCAATGAAATAAATGGATAATAAAAGATATAATAAAACGAATTATTGGACTTTTAAACATTTTAGGATAATCCATTTAGTACTTAGCGTATAAAACTGATGAATTTTTTTGGTTTTGTCTAATCAGCAATACAGCTATATCAAGAAGAGGATCAGCTTTAAATATACATATATCGAGTAGAGGTATGCAGGAATGCCACGAAACTGTTAATTTTGAACACCAGTGGAAAAGGTTCAAGTTATTTACAGAAACTTATTTACAGGAACTTGTCTTGCCGCCCTCTCAAGACTGCATGTTATAAGGATTCTTTAACGTCCCGAGAGTGTTGTACTTATTCCACACAAACGAGGCTTGTGATTTCATGTAACCTTTTAGATTTGATTTTTCTCATGTGGCTGTTTTCCAAGGATTTACATCTTGTTTGCTAAGATTTACTTTTCAGTAAACATTTTCAGTGAGAAATCACAGATATATAAAACTATACGTCTTTAGTTTTCTTGGAACAAATACTTTTAATTGCATAGACAACTTTGTATATCGGACAATATATATGTGCGTGAGTTTCCAAAGAAACATTTATAAAAGTTAAAGAAATTACTCAAAAATTTGCAAAAACGGTACCAATACACAAGGCACCTTAATAGTTTATACGTTATGAACGAGCGTAGCCCCTGTGATAGCCTGAAAGCCCTTCACAAACACTTTAGATAAAGTCTGACGTGTGACGAAAAAAAACAAACAAAAAAAAACTACTTTTTATTGATTTGTTTTCATTTTCACAAGCTACAATGAAACTGTTCACATAATCCCACCATTCCAACAATTACATACAGAGCAGGATATGCTTACCGTTCGGGAGCACCTGGTGCCACTTTTTTTCAGAGTTCACATGGTTAGTGCTTAAGGTTTTGGTGTTGTTTATGTAGTATTCGTGTGTTTTGTAGTGTCCTTGGTCTTCCGTTTTCTGTTGTTCTTGTCTTTGCCTTGTCTCTGGACTTTGATTTATGTAATCTTGTTCTTTGGTCCTTCGGCATTCTACTGCCGTTGTTTTTTATTACATCTGATCAACCCATACCATCAGCATACATAAATATTTTACGCACTCTTTAACCATTAAAAGGGTATCTGAGACTTTAGGGCGGGGGTGTTTTGCAATATCCCATATCACAGGAAGTGAGAATTAAGATATCGCTTTGAAAATATCCCAGAAATTATTGAAATAACTCCACACACAAATAGACCTCATTTGAACCGGAGAAATCTAGGAAAGATTTGCACGATAAATTCTGGAGATGTTTAGGACCCAAGTATATTCTTCAGGTGAGTGGTTTTTCAGGTACAACTCGAATAGCAATATTTTACAATCTATATTGCACGATGCTATGCTTGACACTTGCTGAGTTATCATCTTAATGTTGATAAGTACTCCCTGCATTTCTAATACTTACAAATTATATAACTTCAGTGCTTATTAAATCGAAACATTTGGAACAACATAAAAGATGTATGTACGCTGTCAGAGAACATTAAAAAAAAACGATTGTGTTTCTGATTTCCATACGAAAGAATGTGCTGTATATTGATTTTGTTTTTATTTTGCACTGATATGTAATGTCTAAAAGAATTTTGCGAGCCCAACGTGCATAGTATTCCATTAAGTACTTATCGAAGGACTTAAATGGACTTTTTATGAATTGTTGTTAAAGTAGTCGTCAAGACTTTTGTTACATTTTGGTAAATGAATACATTGTAGCAAGCGTGCTTTGCATGTAAATACCCAAAAGAATAACACTAGAAGCTCCGAATCTGAGCCTGTTTTGCTCACCTAACAAACCGCTTCTAACCATGCCAATGCGGAGGACCGAAACTGATGTTTTCAAATAGGGACTATAATTGGTTGAATTGGTTTCTTTTTTCTGTAAGATTCGACTGAAATAAAACAACGGCAGTAGAATACCGAAGGAACAAAGCACAAGATTACACAAATCATCGTCCAGAGACAAGGCAAAAGGATGAACACCAGAAGACGGAAGACCAAAGACACCACATGACCACAAAACACACGAACATTACATACACAACACAAAAAACTAAAGCACTAACAGTGTGAACTCTAAAAAATCAGTGACATCAGGTGCTCCGGAAGGGTAAGCATGTCCTGCTCTGTATACAGCACCCGTCACACGGTCAGTGAGGCATATGTTTTGAAAGATCTGTTGGGTTACTGATTGGTTATTGTCATTTTCTAACCCGAAACAAAACCAATTGAGAGACATGGTACATGTCACTTCTCTAACCCTCAAACAGTACCAAGGTGAAATTTTGAAAAGCTTTTGTAATCACTTTAGAGTCAAACATGGACAGGGACAAATCGGTACCACAAACATCACTGACGAAGACAGAACTAAAATTCAACAAGACAACACGAAAACTAAAGCACTGACAGTGTGATCTCCCATTAAAACCGAGAGTAACATCAAGTGGTCCGGAAGGGTAAGCATGTCCTACTCTGAATACAGCACCCGTTACACTGTCAGTGGGTCAATCCAGGGTAAAGTCAAAACCGGTAGTGTCAAATCCGGGAAGACGCGAATCTAGCTGAAAATGTCAGTTTTCATTTGTGACAAGCAATCTTTGTATAGGGTCTTACATACAGCATCCCAATACAGTTTAAATTTGCATCAACAGTTTAAGAGCAGATGCTGAAAAGGATTTCACTTAGGGTACAATGAAAAATATGTTCTACGCTTGCGACCATGAATTTTGTATTATCGGAACAAAATGAGCAGTTCCATTCATTATTTCTGTACAGTTCGATTGAATTTGCTTCTATTGTTTCATTGGAAAAGTTGAAAATGTAAAAAGTTTACTGATGGACAGAAAATGTAAGTTAAAGAAGAATAAAACCAAGGTGGAAGAGACAACAATGGCAACGAGTTATGATTGCCACTTGAAAAGGGGATAAATGGGTAGGGACAGACATTTAACCTTCTGTACCATACCCAGTGCGTGAAATATAGAAGGGGTCTTTAAACTGCGTTTCTGCTCACAGTTTGCGGTCAGGCTTTCCGTATTATAACCTGATTACGCCTCATGGACAAGGCATTCCCCTATCCATCAACTAGGGACATGCCCCGCAGCCCTGTAGCCGGAGCCCCTGCAACATAGCTTGAGCATGCTACATAATAGATTTACATGTATGATACAATAATTGATTAAAAAAAAATCTCAGAGGTAAAATAATACTGATATATTACAAATACAGGATTATGTATGTTGCATGATAAGCTGTGGTTGTTGAAATAACTAAACACTTCAAGTAATTAAAATCGAATCATTGCAATCCTATCAGTACCCAACATTGAATTTTTCCAGATGATATGCAGTAACTAATATCGAACATGACCTTTATCCTAACCAATTTGTCCAGTTTGGATGGGTTTAAAACTGAATAGTTTCAAGAAAAAATATAAACAAGTTGGACATTATTTATACGTGCACTCTCTTTGATCTAAAAACAAACACAAGCAAACACATAATATTGAGGCAATCCAGAAGAGAAATAGATGTTTTTTAGTATAATTAGATATCGGCATCCAGGTAAGTCTGGTATTCCGAAACATTAAGAAAATTAATCAATCGCAACATAAAACATATTATTGGAATATTTAAATGCATATTTCAAAATACCTATCGAAAGTGATAACAACATTGTTAAAAAGTAGAACGAGTTAAGTTCTCGGGGTCATGAGCTAAGACATACAATGTATCTGTAGGTAAATAAAAGTGAAAAGTTATTTGAAACCTCATATAATCTAAACTATAGGTACAATTTTTACGAACAAGAAAAGAATAGTCATAATGCTTCGTTTTATAATTTAATTGCCTTTGATTTTACAAACTGTTTGCCTCTTACATATTGTATATGTCATGACTAGTATGTCAAAAGAAATAATCGAGTTCATCCAACAGATAGCAAAACCAAAATTGATTCTATAAAAAAGGAAAAAAAAATAGATGAAAATGAAAAAAATGAAATGATGTCAAAATAATGAATATACAACGCAGATGATTAAATACACATTTGCTTTTTTTTATTTTATCTCTTCAGGGAGTATGAGTGTCAGAAATTTTGTAATTAGAATTAAATTCTGACCTTTTTGTTTTGAAGAGCACTACTAAAGGAACAACTTGAGCAAAAAATTTTGAAAATCCATGTAGGAATTTTTTAGATATAAGACGTCAAAATTTTGGCGGGAAACAGATCTCTCTAGAGTTTTCCTTCAATTTGCATAAATCGGATATATAAAAAACAATTTATCAACAGGTACTCCGGAAGGGTATGCATTATCTTCTCCACGCGTGGCACCCGCCACACTGCCATTGAAAAGTCCGGTTATGCAATATATTTGCATAAAGCTGTTTATAGGCCTTTAAATATATGAAATTATAATTGGAAGTTGATAAAATTTTATACAGTCTATTTTATGTATTTTAAAGTGACTTAAGACCAAGAAAATGTGATCCATGTGCAAAAAATTTTAGCACTGTTTGAATGGATAAAACCCGAGGATATAGAATGCTTCTGAAATCTGAGGCTCGTACTCCCTTAAATGTTGAAAGTACACAAAGGTGTTAGTCGGTTTGCTACATTTTTATCTTTCCATAAATGTTAACGTTTTATACAGACATGACTACAAAACTGTCACTTTCATTACTTTTATTAATTGAAATAAAGCCATACTTCAGCGTGAAAAATCGTGCAAAATATTAATTTCTTTTACTTAGAACATACTAAAGCAAATGTAATTGTTTAAAAATTGTCTCTCAAAATGGCTCACAGCAGAAACACCCTTTAAACTCTAGATAACCAAGCAATTTGTGAAAAAAAAAAAAATCATTAACCGATTTGTTCTTGGTTCATAAAGGTTAAAATCTCTAAAACGCGAAAAAAAATTAGTTTAGTTAAAAATTTAAAGTACATTGTTTTTTATATATTCGATTTTATTAGCAAAACAGACAAAAGAAACAGAGCGAAATTTGTAATCATACTGTGTCCAATGTAAGTCGCTTATATATTAAACTAAAAAAATGTTGAAACCCCAGTGACAAAGTTCTCAGGACACAAATACAAAAAGAAATATGTCAAACATACCAACCACTAAAAGATATCAGGGAAATACAGGTAGAATGCATCTTAGTCTCTGAGAATTCCTGGATGACGTCAACCCGCAACAAAACAAATTTATAGACATGCCACTGTTACATACAGATTTTTGCTTGCATAACTACTATACATCGGGAAACGAAAACCGAAGCAAGAAACGAAAAAGGGAAATTCTAAACAAAATACATAAGGGAAATTCTATCCAAACAAAATACTAAAAAAACAAAAATCATAAAACTAATACAACATGGCAATTCATATATAACGGAAATTTAGAAAGCCTTACAAAAACAATACAGGCAACTTAAATAAATAAGTTTGCCACAACTCTAAAGTACTAGCAATATGCAACAACTGGAGGTATCAACAGGTACTCCGGAAGGGTATGCATTATCTTCTCCACGCGTGGCACCCGCCACACTGCCATTGAAAAGTCCGGTAATGCAATATAGGTAAGTGTTTGTTAATTCTGCAATAAACTCTGCAGGACGATAGCAAGAGATTTCAAAACTTATTACGTTTCAGCAATATTTTTCTGAAATAGATTGAGATTTAAATCATTTGCTAACAAGGAATAAAACAACAAATTTTCACGGTCATTTTCTAAAAGGTTACAGGACTTGTACACAGTTTGCTGTATTAAACAGCATATGACAAGACATTTTCCGAAGGAATCAATGCTGAACTGTGTGCTTGGCATTCTAGATAAATGGTTACAGGAACAACGGCAGAAGAATACCGAAGGAACAAAGCATTACATACATTACATATACAACACAAAAACTAAAGTACTAACAGTGTGAACGCTCAATAAACAAGAGTGACATCAGGTGCTCCGGAGGGGTAAGCATTTCCTGCTGTGTGCACAGCACCCGTCACACTGTCAGTGGGTCAATCCAGGGAAAAGTCAAAACCGGTAATGTCAAATCCGGGAAGACGCGAAATGAATAATAATAAAATCGATTTGTCTGTACTAATAGATTTTAAAAAGGCTTTCTAAAATATCTAAAATATGCCACTCTTTACAAAAATCTAAATATACAACAGCATTACTTTTTAACAAAAGCAATCGTGGATTCTCTAAAATTCAAGAGTGCGACACCAGGAAATGTGCCACATGTCCTCGCCTCGTCCAGGAAAACACTGTCAAATCAAGCGTCAATGGTAGGAAATTTACCATCCAATTCCCCATTGACATTTCTTGAAAAACAGCCAGCCTGGTATATTTGATTACCTGAAGTAAACCAGGCTGTGGAATTCAGTACGTTGATGAGACTGGTCGTCCATTACAACGACGTACCCAGGAACATTTGTATCGTGCTGACCCGAAAGCCGATTATTTTTGGAATCTTACAATATCTAAATTTTTGTAAATTTTGTTGAAAACTAAGGAGTATCTTCCTCATGCATAGCTCTGTCCTTAGCTAATTTTGGCTTTACATTTAGATCATATTGGTTATTTGTTATCTATATCAGTTTTTAATATCTTTGAGTATATGGTCTTCCAAACTTTTAGATTTTATCTGCACTGAAGAGACATTAAGTTGTCGAAATGCGCATATGCAGAAACTAAATTCACAGTAACCTCGGTATTAAGTTATTTGTTATCAGTGGGTCGATGCCACTGCTGGTTGACTGTTAGTCCCCGAGGGTATTCACCAGCCCAGTAGTCAGTACTTCGGTGCAGACCCGAAAGCCGATTATTTTTGGAATCTTACAATATCTAAATTTTTGTAAATTTTGTTGAAAACTAAGGAGTATCTTCCTCATGCATAGCTCTGTCCTTAGCTAATTTTGGCTTTACATTTAGATCATTTTGGTTATTTGTTCTCTATATTAGTTTTTAATATCTTTGAGTATATGGTCTTCCAAACGTTTAGATTTTATGTGCACTGAAGAGACATTAGTTGTCGAAATGCGCATATGCAGAAAGTGAATTCACAGTAACCTCGGTATTAAGTTATTTGTTACCACTGGGTCGATGCCACTGCTGGTTGACTGTTAGTCCCCGAGGGTATTCACCAGCCCAGTAGTCAGTTCTTCGGTGCAGACCCGAAAGCCGATTATTTTTGGAATCTTACAATATCTAAATTTTTGTAAATTTTGTTGAAAAGTAAGGAGTATCTCCCTCATGCATAGCTCTGTCCTTAGCTAATTTTGGCTTAACATTTAGATCATATTGGTTATTTGTTCTGTATCAGTTTTTAAATATCTTTGAATACATGGTCTTCCAAACGTTTAGATTTTATCTGGACTGAAGAGACATAAGTTGTCGAAATGCGCATATGCAGAAAGTAAATTCACAATAACCTCGGTATTTAGTTATCCGTTCCCCAAAATAGTTTAGATCATATATCTACCAACACTGTTTTATCTATAATCATGATAAAAAATATATCAATATACAACCGTTAGAACTTATAGAAAAATCCCATGATCAATCAAAGAGAGAATTAAGATCTAGAAGAGAATGCGAATTATCTTTGATAAAAAAAAACTTCAGACAGCTTATCCACTAGGGATGAATGACAACATCATGGGTCAGGGAAACATTTCTCGATGCGCTTCTATTGACATCATGGAAATTTTTTCTCCGAAATTACGCCATCGCAGGTCACATGGTAGAAGTGTGAATTATAACATCAAAAGCGAACGTAAAAACATAATAAATATAAAAGATCTATACTTTTCACTAAACTTTGTTCAATTCCTGTAACACAACTTTATAAAATCTCTTTGGAGTGTGATAATATGTCTGTTAATAGTCCGCTTTATAAATGAACCCTACCGCTGGCTTTTGCTAGTGCCGGTACCAAGTTCGGCTGTCCCGAGTTCCTATCGTTGTCTACGTTTGTCTTTTGTCTTATACGTGTTTTTCTTGTGTAGTGCCCTTGCAAATTGTTACATGTAATTATAATTTTCAGCAATTGTAGGTGTTACCTGTTATCCATTGTTTAACATTTCGATAAGTTGCTCACGATATATTATGTAAAAAAAATGATGATATATGGTTCAAGTAATGTGACTGCTTTCTTTTTCACATCTTATCTCAAGGACAGAACTCAACTAGTTCTTATTCGAACAAATTGCCTGTCAAGTTTTGTGTTCCTCAAGGCTCCATACTAGGCCCTCTATTATTTATTTTTTATATTAATGGCCTTCCTCTATATTAAAGAAAAACTGTAATTTGGATTTTTATGCTGCTGACTCAACTTTGCAACTATCCGGAAAATGCTTTCATACCTTACACTATTTGGTTTTGAATTGTGTAGAAGAATGATGTAGTGACAGTGATATGTTCATTACCACATTGATTGATTGATTGAATATTGTTTAACGTCTACTCAGCAATATTTCAGCTATATCAAGACGAGAACAAGTTTGTTAATAAATAATCACTTTGGGGTATGGAAAGGGCCATTGGACGAGAAATTCTGAGTGCCACTGGAAAAGTAGGATGAAATCGTCAAGGGCGGGGAATTTAGCCTTGTAGCCGATCACCTACGGACCACCCCAAAAAGAGCTTGCTACAAGGATTCTTTAACGTACAGAAAGCGTGGCATTTCTTCCAACACGTGGACCTGAGTTTACATCCCATCCGAAAGATGGGTTGTGTATTTATTAATCCCGCACAACCACGGTATGGGTCCTATTTCTATATCCCGGGACCCTCGGGGTCAGCCTCCGTTTAGGAGGGGTCACACCCCGCAAGCCGGAGATACTAGGTCCTATTTCTATATCCCGGGGTTCCCTCGGGGTCCTCTGTTAGGAAGACTCATACTCCAAGCTCAGAGGATGCTGCGGGCCTATTCATTAGCCGGGACCGCGCACGGCGGCATTACCACATTGAAACAATACAGATGTTTACTTGTGAACAAATTTAGGGTATCAAAATTGACCCTTCTTTGACATGGTCCCATCAAATTGTCACACTATTTGTTAAAATCACATCCAGACTTTATCTTTTTTTAAATAAACATTTAAATCTAGATGCCAGAAAACTGTATGGATACATTCTTCCCCTAATAGATTACTGTTGCATAACTTGGAGTAGCTGTAATATCGAGGAATTAAATGGACTTTTGAAATTGCAGAAAAAAAAAATGCTAGTGAAATACCAAACACAGATCCATTTCCCACTTCAAATCCTGTTTAATCAGCTTGGATGTCTGACTGTTGACCAAAGAATAAAAGTATGAGAAATGCATACTAGCAAACAAATGTATTAAAGGTCCTATCTTGTCGATAATTCAACTATATCCCAAAGAATTATCCATATGCTCATCGAAGTGTTATGCAAGGAAATCCAAATTAAAATTACTTGTAAAAGAAGTCCTTCATGTATTCAGGACCATCCTTGTGGAATGATCTGCCAAAATCTATTCGTGATGCACCTAACATTCATTCTTTTAAGCGCAAAGTAAAAGACTACTTGTATTAAATGTTTAATTTGTTTTTATTTTATCTTGTGATGGCCTCAGGGAAGATTAATTGTATAACTAACTGTGTAACCCTCTTGAAATTAACTATTATTATTATTAAATAATATACATAAAGCAATAAAATGATATTTAAGGGATATACTTGCATTATCTGTAATTACGTATGAATTATTGCAGCTTAGCAAAAGTTTTCACTACTAGACCTAGCAAAAACTCAACTGCTATGAATCATTTAAACAACAGAGACACTAATTCAGGTTGTTTAACATTTAATGAAAATTTCCATTCTGCAGGAGCCATCATACTACATACGCCTCCACGCATAATAGTGTAAACTGCTAGATTATGTAACATTTGACGAATTCTTTTGTAAATGACACTGATCGGTGTAAGCAATTTGTACATAAAAATGAAGCAGAAAAAATGAAGTAAAACCATTATGTATATTAACTCACAACAATGAATGCTATTTCGCTAATTCGCAGTATTCAGCAATGCAAATTTCCTATTGAAACATCAACTTTTTGCGCAAAAGTAGATGACATGGAATCAAAGTCCATCCCATCAATAAATATTCATAGTAAGCGAAAACAAAAAAGGAAAACCATCCATGCTGTAGCTTCTAGCCTTAACTTGATGCAAAAGGTTACAGAACACAATATCATTAACATGGAAATATTATGAACACCAACCGTGAAGTAGTTTCTAGCCTAAAATTTATGCCTTGCCTGGGAACGGACCACAATATTATCAAAATCAACTAGTACTAGAAAAATACAAAATTCTTATATAGAAAATAACGCTGATTTTAACCATCTCTAGGCAATTAATTTCAACAGTAGGACAAAGAGACAAAGAAAGGTTTGATGGCTTCTTTTCAAGCAAAAAAAAAAAAATCGCAGATGAAGAATAAAAAAAACCCTTGCCGAGAAAATTTCAACAGATAACTCAAACTCAAATTACATCATGGGGAAAATAAAAATACTAAAAAAAAAAAATAATAAAATAACCTTCCCTAATGAGGTAATTTACCACATCAGCTTGGGTATTACTAATTTGAACCCATTCGCCCCCCAAAAAAGAGATAATTTGCAGTGGAAAAATACCATGTAGGATCTCTAAGCATTTAAGTTTTTTTCGTATATTTACTGAAAAAGATGGAGTATTAATCACTGGACGTAAAATCCCAACTCATAATCTACAAACCTGAGGGGATGTTCTAGATGTGGTAAAAGGAATGATGCCATGTTAACGCGTTGTAGTTATGTCATGAAACGGAAAGCCCGGCGAATAACCTTTGTTGACATTCTGTATTGTGTAAGAAACGCACTTCTCCATACAGTATAAACGCGACAAAGACACGTTCTGTATTCCACAAATGAGCAGACTATACGTATAACGAAACCTGATTAAGTTCAAGATTTCCAAAATATACCGCGTGCTCGTAGCAAATGTTTAATTTCAATGGACAAGAACAGCGACAATTCACTGTTTTCATCGCAATATTGAATTATAAAATTAAATAAATTATATTTATTTTGAAGATTTCCTCTTAGTTCTATATAATAAATTCAGTACTTCAACAAATTTTACGATTCCATGCAGCATATTAGAATACATGTTATGACTTGTGTAGAGCAGATCTTACGTATTCTTTTAATTGAATGTGTAGATATTGCCGATATCAGGTGCGATTTTGTATTCTGTTGATTGTTTAAAAGGCCTCTTTACAAACGTCGCTGGCAACAAAATCGTTCAATTAAAAAAAAACAAAAAACAATTCGAGGGTTAAGAGAAAAAAGGGGCTATCTGCGTTTTTCATAGTTTTGAGAAAATCAAGTTTAAAGGTTTGAAAGCTTATCAAAATTCACATCTTCTTTTAAATGAATAGCAAACCGGACAAATATAAGGTTATATGAAGATTTATAAGCACACAAAATGTTGAAGTGATTAGGTCATCAAAAATGGAGCAAAATCTAGGTCAATGCAGATAGCCCCTTTTTGCCCTGAAGACATGTGTATAATTTACAATTCAGAAAGGTGCTATATACAATAAATCACCCTTTTACCTCAATTATATGCTGCTTTTTTAAACATTTTAAAATGCATTTTCAATCTGAATTTATTTTTGTCGTAAATAGCAATATTCGGGTCCTGAAGGAACTCGACACACCAGACAATCAGGATCTTTATTAAGCTCTCTGTTTCTTTTATTCCATTTCTTGCATGTTTGCTATTCAGTTTGCTTGAGCTTTTAGATTCTTTCAATTCTCTTGTTAGTTGAAGCTAAATAACTAACCTATTCTAAAGCAATGATTTAATTGTGAATGAATCATATTTTGTAATGGCTGGAATCCCATGCCATTGTCGAAATTAATCTTCCTCCGTTACAACAGATGTTGTCAAAGAGTCAAAGTGTCTTTGATCCATTATCCAATAGCAAAATTTTCATAATACCTTTTATTCAAAATATGTTATTGAAATTAGTCTAATTTTAGGTTAAGTATACAAATCTGGAGTTAGGTAGCATGTAAGCATTTGACCATTGGCTGGTTACTAGAGAATTTTATACTTTTTCCATGTCAAGCTTCAAACCTTGAGGTTCATTAATTAAAGCCTCTATAATAATATTATAGAAGCAAGAAACTCCCATAATGGTACATTTTTGCAGTTGTTTGCCTTTTGTTCATTTTCACCATTATACCCCTTAATGTCATCTGAACTTCTACCACCATTTGTCTTACCCGAGAAAGAGGTGGGTGGTATTTTTTGTAAATAAATTCTGGCCTCAACTACCTGAAAATAAATAACTATTCTGCCCTCACACCCACCTCACACAGATTCCACGTACAGTAGGGTAAAAGGAAAAAAATCCTGTCCTTCATAGGACGAAACTAAATTTTCTGCCCCTCAAATTTTCGGAAATGAATATTCTGACTCGGCACAATTTGCCAAGAACCAAACCAGAAAAGAAAATAAATAAGGTAATGAATCGAAGTGCTTCTGTTTTAAAACAAATTTTACACAATTCTCGAAAGAGTCGCTAAAATGTTTCAATACTGAATTTAACAGCAGCAAAATGCTTATGATGATGTGATGGGATTCCTTCAATTCTTTTCTCGATTCTGCCATTTTCCTCTTTATGTTTTTCCTCCATAGTAATAGAACATTTCAAAGTATACAGAAAAAGAGAATTGCACATTTGCTCCTTTTTGTTTACTTCAGTAAATAGCAAGTGTTAGACATGCAGGTCTTTTTTTAACTGATAATGGTGATGTACATTTTGAACCATCAAAGGATTTTTTTTTCTGTGGTCCATTTCTTCCCTGCTTTCTAATTTATCGCATAGTAAATCAAGTGTTCACGTTAATCCCGTTCATGCACTTTCTAGCTTTTAAAATTTGTTCATTAGTTAGTGTAATAGAACATTTTTTTTCTCAATTTTTTTCATAATACTCAAGTATTTACTTATGAGACATCAGGTTCGACTCTTCATGAACAGTATATTTACTAATTTCATTAGAGCAAAAAGGTGCTATCTGGCAGATAGCACCTTTTTGCTCTAATGAATTTTTTACATTTGCAGATAGCACCTTATTGAATTGTAACATAATAACTTTTTGAGATTACATACGTGTTAGATATTTTTACACAATAAAGATTTACTTCTGATGATTAACTTACAATAAAAATGTCAAAAACAGTGAAAAATGCAGATAGCCCCTTTTTGCTCTGAACCCTCGAATTTATTTAGTAAAATTAAAATAGATCTATATTAAAGTCCCTTATATTGTAACAGTTAAACGAACGTTTCTTCTATTATGTTTTCAATATTTTACAAATTAGTTTTGATCTGTATTAAGCTATATAGTTTTATATTGATATTTTTTTATATTTACGGTATTATAAATGTTTAATATACCTAACAGTTCTCTTCACAATATAGCTGAAATATTGTTGTGTTGGCGTAAAACGTCAATCCATCAATCTTACGTATTCTTTGAAAAAAAACGATAAGCTTACAAAGTGACAATCAAGTGAATAAAGTCTGGAAGTGATGTACAGAACACTAAATCTGCAAGGCATTGACAAATTTCACTATTGTATTAACAGAAAATTAGAGTTACTGTGGCCTAGTGGGCCAAGGATACCCCGCACCCGACTCTTCCTGCATTTTAACATCTAGAAGATAGGAATTATTGGAAAACAAAATACCAAGTGCACATCTATAATATGCAATTAAAGTCCTGCATAAGCTTCATGAAGTTCTGATTTGTGGTCAAGGAGGAGTAGTGGATACCAGGTATTTACAATATGGTTTGCATTAAGGTAAAAGGGCTACAATGACCAAAATATGTAAAAAAATCTGCAAAAAGGGAATAATTGGAAAACAAAATGTGTAATGCAAATCTACAATATGTAATAAAGCTCCTGCATAAGTTTCATGCAATTCGAATCCGAGAGGAGCAGTGGATAGATAGCATATGGTTTGAATTGAGGTAAAATCAAAAAGTCGAAAACATGCCAAAAATCTGAAAAAAGGGAATTATTGTAAAACAAAAAGCGTAGTGCACATCTACAATATGTAATCAAGCTCCTGCACAAGTTTCATGAAATTACAATCAGTGATCATGGATGAATAGTAGATAACAGGTGGTCACCATGTGGTTTGCTTTAAGCTAAATTGATAAAGTCCAAAACACGTCAAAAATCTGGAAGAAAAAAAATTTGGGGAAAATAAAAGTGTAGTGTACATCTACAATATGTAATAAAGCTCCTGCATAAGTTTTATGAAATTCCAATTTGTGGTTAAAGAGGAGTAGTGGATACCATGTGCTCACCATATGATTTGCATTAGCTAAAATGGCAAAGTTTAAAACATGTCAAAAATCTGGAAAAAGGGAATTATTGGAAAACAAAAAAGGTATTGCACATCTACATTACATAATTAAGCTCCTGCCTACGTTTCATGAAATTCTGATCAGTGGTTCAGAAGGAGTAGTGGATACCAGGTGGTCACCATATCATTTGCATTGAGCTAAAATGACAAAGTCCAAAACATGTAAAAAAATCTGTAAAAAAAGGAATTATTGGAAAACAAAAAAGCATAGTGGACATCTACAATATATAATTAAGCTCCTGCATAAGTTTCATGAAATTCCAATCAGGTGTTTAGGAGGAGTAATGGATACCAGCTGTTGGGTAAGACGGATGGACGGATGGAAGAAAGGACGTAGGGACGGACACCATGAACACTGATGACAAGTAGATTTTTAAAGGCACGGATGATTGTTATCGTGTTTTGATACAATTTGACAAGGAATGTCGTGAAGTTTGACACGAGATCTAGATCGGTTTCAGGGACTCAGTCTACAGAGCTGCCGGACTCTGGATGTAACATAGGGGAATACTTTGTCTATGAGGTATAGTTTGGTCATAATACAAAAAGACTGTGCGTTACCGTTTGCGTGGGAATTGTGTGGAGAAACGCCACGCCCGATGAACTGTAGAAAATATTTTTATTTTTCTGTACAATAGAGCAGACTCACTAAAGGTGATATATAATAAACAAAATGGATATGGTGGAAATGCACGAGACAGAGACTCTACAAATACATAGAAGAACTTATCAATGGAATAACGCTTTAATGTTGTTCTTCATCTTGAAGTCGCCATGAGAACTTTGGTCATACACGATAGTAAGTTAAAGACGCCCCCTTGCACTGGTTTCAGCAGAATTCATTGATAGATGTCGATTAACATTACATCCATAATGTTTTCTTTTGCTCATGGATGTGGGATCGTCAACAAATATAAAAATAACTGGCGAAGTGTTCTTATAATAGCTATCACCAATAAAAATAGCCGACAAATACATTATCAAGAGATGATCACAACATATAAAAAAACCATAAGGCTCTCATTGAACCAGTCGCAAGAAAACTATGCGTAATAAAATAGTGAGATGTAGACACTATTAACAGGTGGTCAATATATAACTTGAGGCAAAAATAAGTAAAGAAAAAATAAAGAAAAATAAAAAGCCAATATGAGAAAGTATGATATTGTATCCAAGTCAGAAATTTCTCAAGAACAACTATACCATAACTATAATATATAGATAGAATACATTTCTCGAACGTATTTCCGTATTATGACCTGAATACCCCGCACATACAGGGCATTCCACTATCCGCCAGCTGGGGACTCGCCACGCAGCTGTGTAGCCTGAAACCATAAAAACCGATCCAGGTGCCGGGTCGGACACTTTGCCGGATAATTTTATGCTTGTTGACGATCCCGCATCCATGACATGGGATAACATGGATGTAGTGTTGCTCATTATCTAGAACGAATTCCGCTCAGAACCGGTGCTAGAGGCCGTCTTGAACTTATTGTGGGTATGAGCAAAGCTCATTGCTTAAGGCCACATGGTGACTTCAAGATGAAGAACAACAATTAATAAAAGCGTTCCATTGCTTGTTTTTAATATGTTTTTGTAGAGACTTTGTCTCATTTGCATTTATTCCATATCCTTTCCCGCCGTGCGCGGTACCGGCTGATGAATAGGCCCGCAGCATCCTCT
>MJUU01050422.1:6963-36686 GCA_002080025.1 Modiolus philippinarum
AGGGCTTGTTATATGTGTTGAAGACCGTACGATGACCCCTAGATGCTTTGTTTTGGGTCGTTTTAACCTGGATATGGGATGTTGTCTCCTTGACATTTACCCCATTTCCTTTCTTTTTCATATCTAAAATTTATAAAAGTTATGCTAATGCTGGTCCTATTTACCTAACATAACCAAAACGAAAGAGGCTCACATGATCCTTAATTGCTCGGCTGGATACTGGTTTTATTTCATATAATATAATCGTTCTCTATTACATTGTAGCTGCAATATATAGAAAAGCACCATCAATATAACCATCCTTTTCAAGTGAAGCAGTAAATGTGATGTAAGTGAGCTATAATTTATAACTTAAGTTGTCGAAATACGCATATACAGAATCAAATTTCACAGTAACTTCGGTATTTAGCTATTTGTTACCACTGGATCGATGCCTCTGTTGGCGGACTGTTAGTCCCCGAGGGTATTCACCAGCCCAGTAGTCAGTACTTCGGTGCTGACCCGAAAGCCGATTCTATGTGGAACCTTACAATATCTAATTTTTGCAAATTTTGTTGAAACTAGGGAGTATCTCCCTCATGCAAAGCTCTGTCCTTAGCTGATTTTGGCTTTCTATTTAGATCATAATTGGTAATTTGTTCTCTATCAGTTCTTAAATATCTTTGACTTTATGGTCTTCCAAACGTTTAGATTTTATCTGCACTGAAGAAACATAAGTTGTCGAAATGTGCATATGCAGAATCAAATTTAACAGTAACTTTGGTATTTAGTTATTTTTTAAAATAAAAATTTCTTACGACCATTATTACTTACCTTGGTTATAAATGGCACAACAGTTTCGAATAAGTAGATCCTATAACAATCCATATTTTTAACTATGTTCCCTGCTAGTAGCTATCTCGGATGATGTATCAATAAACAATCACAATCTTTGAAGTTGACAACCAAAATACTATTATGTTCTAACACAATCAAAATTGTCAAGTATTGTCTTCAGAGGTTCAGATCCCATAAGGTAAAATGTCAAACTATGTTCCAAGGTAGTGGCAATCTTTGATGAGAAATCAAAAATCACAAACATTGACCACTCATGGACTACTTTGCCTAAAACTGATTGAAATTGTTTAAGCGGTTCCAGAGCAGAAGATTTTTGAAAGTATTTCCAACGGGGTCCTATATTTAACTATGTTCATGCCGGCGTCCATCTTTGACGAGTTAGGAAAATGAAATAAAAAACTTTGAAAGAGAAGAGACCACCTAATTACTTTTTTGATTATATTTGGAATTATTCAATGGGTTACAGAGCATAAGATTTTGAATAAATTTCCCATAATGTCAAACTTATGTTTTCTGTTCGGACCATCTTGGATGAGGTATCAATATGAAACGCACAATCTTTGAAGGAGAACTCCCAACAAAGTTAATCAAAATTGTTCTAGCAGTTTCACAGGAGAAAATCCTTGACTGCATTTCCTAAGAGTCTTAATTTAATTTTATCAAAATTTTTCAAGAGGTTTCAGAGAGTAAAATCTCTGAATACATTGGTAAATATTGACTCAGCAGTTTCAGAAAAGAAGATCTTTTAAAAGGGTTAACAAAGACGCCGGACGCCAACTGATGACAATAGCTCACTTGGTTTCCTGTCCGGGTGAGCTAAAAATCACCTGTCTTGACAATCATATGCTATAGAAAATTTTGTTTTTTTTATTGGTGTGATTTCACATCAGGTACATGGAATAAAAAAGATAACAGGAAACACCTACAATGGCCGAAAAACATAGCCACATGCCAGAAAGTAAATAGGAACTGCACAAGAAAAAAACCAACAATAAAAATACAAAAGACAAACATAAACAACGATAGGAACTCGGGACAGCCGGACTTGGTACCGGCACTAGCAAAAGCCAGCGGTAGGGTTAAACCGGTTTATGGGTACCCAAACCTCCCCTTTCTCTGTCCCGTTTCCCTATCGTAGAATAAACATACAAATAAAACCCATACAGGTAGACTACTAACTCCATGACCACAATCTAGAAAAGAAAAATGAGGGGACAAAAAGAAAAATAAATTCTTATTTAAGTTTACTAGTCAACGTTTAAATGAGTAATTGTAAGAAAAAAGTACTATCATCTTTTATACTTGTAACCAAAACTAAAACTACGACATGTATAAGCTTTCCAAAAAGCTAGTCTGACATCAGTATTCTTTTACCTCGACAATAAAAGGTATATTTTGTTTGATGATTTACCAGAATTTCCAAGCTTCTTATTCTTAACAGTAACAAAACAAAACTCATAATATAATTCAACAATTGCGGTTCTCCTGATCTATATGTCTATAGGAAGGACATACTTAACAAAAGAACTGGTTCTTTGTCTTTTATCCCGACAAAACCAGTACAATAACTTTTCTATGTAGAAAATAATGCGTGTTCATTTATATGCCAACAGCACGCTTAAAGAATGGTTTATAAATAATTTCATTTAAAATATTATCGCGGAAAAATCAAAACATGAAAATCACGATCGTAAGTGTTGATGTATTAATTTGCAATGATATTGTCGTAACCTTATATTAATCAAATGAGCTCGTTACACTTTATTGACCGTCATGCAATGCAAAAATGCACGCTTTACCGAAATGCAATGCGAACATGGACGCCTTACTGAATGTGCTTTTTCTGATTCAGACAGTTACGCCGTGACGTCAGACAATAATAGTTCGCACGTAGTGGTATGCATTGTTAGTTATTATTATTATTTTTATTAATTTATTTCTTTTACCTAGAATACAAATACTTCATTTTCTACTTTAAAAATTATTATTCTGTGCAAAAAAGCTATAAAACATGCATCACATTCGTGATTTGGTAAGCATCGTTTTATATGTGTGAATGTTTCGAACAAGTAACTGTATAAGCATCGGCTTAGGTTAGGTTCTATATCAACAGAGGACCTTGATAATGTTGAATAACTTTTAAACAAACCATTTTACTTTAAATTTTCAAATTAATTAGATACATCCAAAGCCTGTTTAGAAAGATTTAATCCTAACATTGGCTTTATAAGTTCCTATCGTTGTTATTTCAGTTATTGTGGATGTTTCCTCTTCTTTTTCAAATTTTAATTACAGTAATATAAGCCGTTTTTTCATTAGTAACTATCAAAAATTACTTCTTAACAACATTTTAGAGTGTAAAATCATGTCAGTTACGAAATTCATCAAAGAACATTCCTAAAGGCAAATAAAATATCACAACTTTAGTATAAAAAAATCATATTCTTACGGAAAATGAAAAAATGGACCTGACAAAGATGAAGAAACTGAAAAAGACAAAGAAAGCAACGTCATGCGTGTTTATATCAACCTTTCGTAAAAATTTTTTATATTTTTAATGGCTGGCAATAAATCGACAAGAAAATTCGAGCCAATAAGACAAAAGGGTGAAAAAAAAGAAAATCCAATACATACAGTAGGATCCATAAATCGAGGTAACATTCTGAAATGCAAAATTCCGACAAAAAGCCGGTTGTATAGGGTCTGTAAGTCTCGTTCTACTTTCACTTTCACTATCCGGAAACTTATGACGTCACTAATGTAAATGCACATTCAATACGTCAACCGATTTCACTTCCGTGACATTTTTTCAATGTCACAAAGCAATCGGAACATCACTCGGCCATTTCCGTCAAGTCGAAGAAAGTGATCTTTAGGCGGAAATGGCCGAAGGTGATCCGATTGGTCACAAAGTCTGGATCGATAAGACTTATTACTTTGGGATATCTACCATAACTGGAAGAGTCTGGTTGATAGAGACTACGTGTCTCCACGAAAATCGCTATTTCATTTAAATTCTACCTATGTTAAGGGGACGACCATTTGATTCTGAGGGGGGGGGGGGGGGGGGGGGNTGGCAGTTTCGGTTGAGCCAGATTATTTATTTTCAAAATTTTGCGGGCCAGAATATTTATTTTTCGTGGCGAAAATTTTTACTTGCTATAACATAATCGTATCGTACCAATAAATCTGAGGTCAGATTATTTATTTTCTTGGATGTGCAGGCCAGATTATTTATTTGCAACTTTTTCAGGGACAGAATATTTATTTACAAAATCTGCCAGCCCCCCTCAGAATCAAATGGTCGTCCCTAAGGTATAACCATGGTGTTTCGTCAGTAACTTGACACTTCAATAAAAGAATCTGACAATGATACGAGTTTATGATGTAATACTTGGGACTATATATTTCTGAGATAACAGATCATAACAATGAAACGACATGTCTGACACCGTTATATAATTAACAACGGAGTGTAAACCGACCGCATTGCTGTTTTCTAGTTGTTGTTTAAATTGCAGATTACTATTTATCGTTATTAATATTTTATTTCATGTTATATTTCAAACATTTTTTGGATCATTTAACTGACTCCCATGTGTATGAAATCGAACATTATCTTTATGAAATATAAATAAGGTCTCTATATGTCGTTTTGTTGTGGTTAGTTTATTTCAGAGCAGTTTATTTGCAATTTAAAGTAACTGATTTACAAAAGATATTGGATGGTAATAAGAGCAGGTAAACATTGACATTCTGACATGTGGAAATTTTAACATATCCCAAAAACTTAAATTTTCTCTAGGCCAGACACAAGTAAAATACAATAAATGCAAACAATTATTAAAGTTTTAATAATCGAAATCTCCAAGGGACTTAGATACAAATGTACCATTTATAATTTGGTCAACCGAATAAAGTAAATAATAATCGAATAAAGTCAATAATTGTCTGAAAGAAATACTACATCGATGTCCAACAAAACGAACTGGACAAGTCAGACACTTTCAAACGTACCAATTGGGAAAAAAAACGTTAACCAAACAACATTATAAGGATACAGAAATGCTTAAAGTTCCACCTAAAGATAACATCTTACCTACCATGTACTGGGTTCTGAAGCTTCACAAAAATCCCTTCAAACTTCGTTTTATTTCAGCATCTAGTAAGCGTTCTACTACCAATTTATCCATCCATTTAACTAGTTCACTTACTTGTATAAAGGAGTTGGTTATTAAATACTGTGAAAAAACTTATCAAAACTCTGGTGTAAATTACTTTTGGAGTGTAAAAAATTCTATTGAAGTTTTAGATAAACTACAATCTATTCAAAGACCAGTCTCATCTATCGACAGTTATGATTTTTCTACACTTTATACTACCCTTCCACATAATTTGATTAAATCCAAGTTTATTAAATAACTAAATACCGAAGTTACTGTGAATTTTAATTCTGCATATGCGCATTTCGACAACTTATGTCTCTTCAGTGCAGATAAAATCTAAACGTTTGGAAGACCATAAACTCAAAATGTTCTTTTAAATTTTCTGGTCTGCAGTTCATTTGCTCTAACAAAAAGCGAGGATTCTTCTTTAATATAACCTATAATAATCATTGTTCCTGGACATGTGATGATATGCTTAATGCACTCAATCTTTTGCTGGACAATATTTTTGTTCGTTTTGGCAACACTATTTATCAACAGGTCATAGGTATTCCCAAGGGTACAAATTGTGCACCTCTCATTGCAGATCTTTTTCTTTTCTGTTACGAACGAGATTTCATGAAAAAACTTCAAAACGGAACCATACCTAACAGTGATAAACTTATTTCTATTTTAAATGATAACAGCAGGTATATTAACGATATCCTTACTATTGATAATCCCCAGTTTTACGATTATGTGGACATTATTTATCCACAACAACTGAAATTAAATAAAGCTAACAATGATTCCAAATGTTGCCCTTTTCTGGATCTGACTATTATTATTGACTCTGGTAAAATCAAAACCAAAATATATGATAAAAGGGGTGATTTTGAATTCACTATTACTAATTTCCCCTTTCTTGACGGCGACATTCCCCTTGCTCCATTCTACGTGGTGTATATTTTCTCAACTGGTACGATTCGCACGAGTTTGTTCTACTCTTGATGATTTCAATGAACGTAACCGTACTATCACAGCCAAACTTTTACAACAGGGTTACAGATTTCATAAGCTGTTTAAAATAGATTTAAGAAGTTTTATAATAGATATTAACATGTTATATCTAAATATGGAGTTACTCGTCAACAGCTTATTACTATGGGCATTTCTAGTCCTCAATTTTACGGAAATGTTGTTAAAAATGCCAGAAATTGATTAAAAATCCAGAAAACCTGGGACGTAACTTACATTCTTTACGTAATAGGGGATATCGGCAAGATATTCTGCTTGCATCCGTTAAATTAGCTTTGAGACCGAGTGACCTGAAAATTTTGCACACACAACTGGCCTCTCACTGGTACTGCCGATGTCTACTGATATTTATGATGATTCTTGACCAAACCCTTCGGGAAGTTTTGAGTTTGATTTTTCTTCCGTTGTGCGTCAGTGTTCTACCAGCAGACTAGGCTCCTTGAGCTGGCCGGCAGTTAAGCGGCGAGCACCCCTTGACCCATCTTTCAAAATTACGCATTGTCTTTTTCTCTCCTTTCAAGATTGTGGTCATGGAGTTAGTAGTCTACCTGTATTGGGTTTTATTCGTGTGTTTTTATACTATAGGGAAACGGGACAGATAAAGGGGAGGTTTGGGTACCCCGGTTTAATCTACCGCTGGCTTTTGCTAGTGCCGGTACTAAGTCCGGCTGTCCCCAGTTCCTATCGTTGTCTACGTTTGTCTTTTGTCTTATGCGTGTTTTTTCTTGTGTAGTTCCCTTGCAAATTGTTGCATGTAATTATAATTTTCAGCCATTTCAGGTGTTTCCTGTTATCCATTTTAAAACATTTGTTCAGTAAATTCCTATGAATTGGTAGTTTGATACCTTAATAAGACATTAAAACCTCTCCCAGTATAATTGTTGGACGTTATCATATGTTTAGTTAATACTGAAAACAACATCCTTTATTCAACATTTTTCTACTCTGAATCACTATTTAAAAATCACATATTAAGTGTTTGCAGCACTTTGATTAAGCACAGTCCCATATAGATGTAAAACATGGTCACAAAACCAAAAATATTTGTTTTTTGAAAATAAATCTACATCAATGATTAATGCTAAGCTCTCGGAGTATTTTTAAATAAAATCAAAGCTTCTCATTTACAAAGCCACTCTTAGAATTATGAAAATATGGTATAAAATGGCAACTTCCGTATGCGAAAGTGTATCCGAAGTAGATTTCTGTATCTGTTAAGGTCTAAACTTTGGTTCTGGTCATACAAATATTATGCTAAATGCAGAAAGTGATACAAAAAGGCCAAGAAGGCGGAATAAAAGCAGAAATGTTCATTTTTGAAGTCCTGAAAAATATTAAGTCTGTGATATAGCGGGAAAGCCCGATATGAATAAATATAATGTCATTATCAAAATTCACCTGAGGTGGATTTCCTTCCTTTCCTGTGCTTTAAGGTAGTAGACCTGGGGTAAGAGGAGATAACTCCTTTTTACATAAAAATTACTTGTTGTGATTGGTATGAATAAAACAGAATATTTATAATATTTTTCCTAAATAGAAATGAAATATCGATCTTATCATGAAAATACATTCTGTTGATAATTCACTTCATAATACCTGCATTAAAATTTCCAGGTTTTGAATGGCATCTTAAAAATATTAAAATAAATTAAAGTCAGATATTTGGCAAGGAGGTAATTCTTTCATCTGGACGTTCAGTATCAAGGAATTTTATAACTTTTTATGCAGTTTTCCTAATATTGTGAAAAAATGGTACGGTGAATTTTTATAAAATTTAGATATTAGTCATATTGGAGGATCTTTAATTTCTCAGTTTTTGATGAAAATTGAATTATAGGATTTTTGCTCAGAAGAAATTGAATAAAGCTCTGTTTTCAGCATTATTTCTTTTGTATTGCAAAATAACACTTAATGCATGATTATGATATTTATTACTTATTACCTGGTATTTAGGCCAACAAGTTTCTAAGAAGCAGTCAAGTAATTTGGGGTTAATTTATGCTGTTTCGTATTTATATGTGGTACAGTAGTATACGACATATGGTGATTTCTGAACAGAATTTAGGGGTACTTCTGTAAACGGTAGATCAAAAATCTTACGGTGAAACTTTTCAAATTTTTTTCTTGGAGTATTTTAGCACACAATTGTTTCATACTGCAAATTAGAAGAAAATTGAATTCGTGGAAAATTTTGGGGTTACCCAGGGTCTACTACCTTAATTAAAGAAAATAACGTCTTGAAATAAATGCAAATTTGTGAAAAGTGCGACAAAATCAAAGTCTGTTCCTAAAATTTGAGTATAATGCTTTGACTTGGCTCTTGTTTTGACATTGTTGACCCTAAAAAGACAATTTTACTATGTTTAGTAGAAGATCAGCATAATAATTTTAATATCTGAGGTTCATGTACACATCAGACTAAATAATACGGCACCCTTCCTGTGTCAAAAGTCTATTGTAAAAAAATCAGACTGATATTTATATAAGGCACCTGAATCATTGTTGTCGCTTTTGATCTCGACATCTAAAGCATGAATTTTGCCGATATAGAACATGTATCCAAAATAATGACAAATTCCTGTGTAAAAACATTTTATGTTTTCCAATTATTTCACACAATTATACCCTTTTATTTTGCGCCAAATCATGAAAATAGCTTAAATTGTATACAGATGCATGGTCAAAATAATACTTCGATTTTTAGAAAATATGAAAGCTATCGCTGAGGAACAAATAAATAATACGGAGTTTATTTACATACTGCACATTTTTGTTTTCAAAATAATTAAGACTATTTAAGCAAAAGGAAAAGCACTTTAGTTTTTGGTCAGTATGAGGCCTAAAATACAGCCTGATAGTAAGTTCAATGATAACTGAAATGGCATTGCGATTAATATGAATAAATATTACATACATTATAACTGGCTAATTTACAAAAACGAAACCGGATCATCATGCAGAATTGTAACACCTTTAGTATCTTTTCTCTCTACCGAATGTATTTCAACTCTGACAATTTAGAATTAACTATTTCAGTGAAGTTTAACATAGCTTGTTGCATTTGTAAACAAACTAAATAAACAATAATTTCATAATTGTTCATTTTTTGTTTATTTGTTTTGTGTTTGTCATACTGTCTCAATTCGTGTTGGATGTGAATTGCCGTGATTTTGGATTTATGATTTTAGAATCCCCCCTTTTCTTGTTCTTGCTTCGATATTCGTTTCCCGATGAAAACATATCATTTCAATAGTTGTGAATATATATTAACATTGGTTAAAGGAAAAATAGCAAGACTCCATGATTTTTACATATTAGAAGTAAATGGAAATCAACGAATTTCACTTAAAAAAACACGACGCATTAATCATGTGGTTCATTCAAATTGTTGTTGGTATTGTTGCGACGCATAGAAAACACCAAGACGAAACATTTTCACCGATTCCAATAAGCCACAGTTCTCTCTTGATGTAAATAAAATCGACACTTGTTTTCGTACCCTGTTCACTGTCCTTTGTTAGTGGTGATCACGTTAGGAGTATTTAGTATATAATTATTGTTTATGTTTTGAATCGAAGATATCAATTGCAAATGCTGAATTGGTTTTGGTTAATTAATATCGATTTTAAGCACTAAACATTATATATGTGAAGCAGTATGTTGCCTATGAATTTAAACCTAGTCAATATCTATGTTTTAATAAACAGCAAAAATTTAATTAAGGTACATGTATGTGTGACAGCATTTCTCAAATTAAAAAAATACTTTAAATAAAATACGATACGTCGCATTATCAACAGTGTAAAAGTGAAAGCAAGCATATCTAGTCTCATGATCTCTTCATATATACAATTTTGATTGCTCTTAGTCGTAATTGATGTTTATGTTACAATGTGTATTAGATATTTCTTCTAATTAATATTTAACGTCATGTTGAGTTCTCTGGTCAACAAAAATTATACAATTTTTATAGGAATAAAGATTACAAAGTCTTGTCCCAAGATGGTATTTTCAGTTTGTGTAGTGTATGCTTAGGACCACTTTATGACCACTTTGAAGCGATTTGATAGATCTAAAGAGACATGATTTGCCTCTGAAATCAAACATTTAAATGATCAAAGATATAATTATTCTCAAGTTATCAGACATTATTAATTGATTCCATCTTGTTCTTTGTACATTCATTTGTCAAAAGTATTTTAATTCTGTCATACAAATACATATAGAAGATATCAGATAACAATATTTGTATATTTTCAAATAATGACAAGCCTCTCCCAAGAGAACCAACTGAGTCAAAATAATGACAGCAGTTAAAATCATAAGATAAATTGTTCTAAGACCAAATGCAAGGTCTTTCCCCAGTTAACATGTAAGGGAATAATCATTATTTATCAGGTGCGTGGGAGGGGGGCTGAAAATTTTCACACATTTATGGGTTGAGATTTCGACCCCCCTGTCCAGCGTTAATTTTTTTTTTGACCCCTCACTAATGGTCGATAAATAATTTTGACCCCACCTAATACACAAATGTAAGTAACTATTTTAAATTGCCAGCTTATTTGCAGTCTGATTATCTTAGACATATAACATTTTTGGTTACAGAAAGTAAATCCGGGGAAAAACCTTAGAAAATAATAATTGCGTTTTGATAGAACATGTTCAAAAAGAAAAAAAAATAATTTCTGGGTTTATAGGTTAGGGGGTCGATGTGTCCACTATCCACAGCAATCGCCCACAATTTAGTTCCCTGATTATGTAACTTTTTTCTGGCAAAAAAAGTATTCCCTTATTCTATAATTGTAAGTCCTTATATCCTGTATATTGTGAATAAAAAAGAAACAAGCTTTGATTATTCTGGTTTAACTCGATATTTACAGGAAAGCTTTTAGAGCTGTCAAAAGCTAAAACTATTAAACTGAAATTATTGGGCCGACGAAGGCGGCGAAACAAATCACCCTCTTCAGTCAATGGTACCCCCCAAAGAGCACCTTTCCGAATTTTCAACCCCCCAATGAAACGACTTTCAAAATTTTGATCCCCATAAAATTATCCAGCCCCCAGCTGATAAATAATGACTGTTCCCTAAGAGTTTGAAATTATTGTCCTATATCATGATCAAAAATATCATGGAAACAAAAGTTATTTACTTTTCCGAGTTATTTATTTGGTGGTTGCTACGGATTCTTTTTTAATAAACTGTTGACACAAGATATGTCTCGACTTCCCCGTGCATTGCTTGAAACTGAACAATGACCTACAGAACCATTAGTTACATTAAAATCTAAGTCTTAAACTATGTACACCACCTGCTTGCTAAAATCTTGATGTGATTGTTCTTGCATGATTGAGAGGTCTCTTCTTTTTCGACTTTCGTCGAAGGGTCGACAAATAAGGACATGAAAGTCAATTGTTGTTGTCAGCGTCATTCATTTCCTCTTTACAGTGTTACAATACTTTCTGGAAATGGTTGATATGGACTTTCTTGACAAATAACGTTGTAGCTATATATATATTCGTCTGATGTATGTGACAACTCTTCATACTAGTAGTAAACCTTTCCAATAGATATTATCATAAGACATAAGACTGGGCTTGATAAAATATATATATTGACGTCTGAAAATCAGCTCAACATACTTAGATCTGCAAATTTGTATCGGCAAGTATTTGGTAGTTCCCTCTCCAGGACTGAAACCATCGCTTAATGGCAACACCGGCTGCACTTCGTCCAGCGCACAAAACCACTCGGCTGCCTAGACTTTATAAAAATATAGCTTTCGGTAACCCGGTGATACATCCTAGGGTTTAATCTAGGGTTGTAAGTGCAGATCAGATGTGATGATACAGCAGTGATCGTACACAGCAGAGAAGATTTTATGTCTTTCGACAAGGAATACTACCATCCACACACATATATATGAACGTAATTTTATGTATCAGGAAATCTCTGATGACTAGAGCTAATGGATATACCGTACTGTGTGATACAATGTATTGCTTACAGGTGGCATATACTTATAAATACGGGTAATAACAAAATAAACGAACACAGTTGTCAAGATCCGAAATCAATCCAAAGGACAAAAAAGACAAAGCCAAGCTTGTCAACTGCAATGGTTCTGACTCGGTACAGGCATTTCAACACAAATGGTGGATTAAACCGGTTTTATTGGCGCGCCAAACCACCCCTTTTATTACAGTAGTGTCCGGTAGCAACTGCAATCTACTGGGTACCTAAACTTCATAAGAATCCATACAAACAGAGATTCATTTACTCCATATCCTTTTATTCCCCATTCATTGCCGGGTCTTCCAGATGCACCACTAAACCTCTTTCACGACTCCTCACTACTTTGTTGACTGCAGTCAGATATGGCCTGAAAAATTACTGTAATAAAGCTTACTCCACAAGTGGTGTGAATCAAATGTGGATTCTTAAAAATTCAAAAGATCTCATTGAACCAAATCCTCAACCAGTCTTACCTATTGCCATAGCATTCAAACTTTTGACTTTTCTACACTTTATACAACCCTGCCACACAATAAACTGAAAACAGTAATTGCAGATTTAATACATCAATGTTTCTGCACAAAAAATGGAGAACGCAGATACGCCTATTTAGTTATATATACATATTTTGTTAAGAACCACAATGACTGATTCAAACAAGAAGTACACTGAGACTGACGTAATCAAAATGTTAGAATTTTTGATCGACAATATTTTTGTCGAATTCGGAGGTCGTGTTTTCCAACAGACAATAGGGATTCCTATGGGAACAAACTGTGCACCGCTTTTAGCTGACCTTTTCCTTTACTCGTACGAGGCCAAGTTTTTACAAGGGCTTATTCAAAGAAAACAAAAACATTTAGCCCGGTCATTTGATTTCAGCTTCCACTACATAGACGATTTACTTTCTCTTAGTAATCCTAAATTTAAGGAGTATTTACATCAGATCTATCCAAATGAGCTTGAAATTAAAGAAACAACTGAAACACCTACTTCAGCTTCGTACCTAGATCTTTTATTGTATATTGACGAAGATGGACGTTTGAAATCTAAGCTATATGACAAGCGTGATGATTTTAGTTTCCCAATTGTGAACTTTCCCTTTCTTAGCAGCAATATACCTACTTCTCCAGCCTATGGAGTGTACATTTCACAATTGGTTCGTTATTGTCGAGCGTGAAGTTTGTATAGTGATTTTTTTAACAGAGCAAAGACACTGTCCCAAAAGCTGCTTTATCAGGGATTTGTTCAACCTATGTTAATTTCATCCCTCAAGAAATTCTATGGCCGTCACCATAACATCATTAAACGATATGACGTGTCAGTATCCCAAATGAAAGTGGACATTTTCAGCTAGATTCACGTCTTCCCGGATTTGACTACCGACTTTGACATTTTCCCGGATTGAATCACTCACGGTGTAACGGGTGTTATTACCAGAGCAGGACATGCTTACCCTTCCGGAGCACCTGATGTCACTCTCAGTTTCACTGGAGTTCACACTGTGAGTGTTATTGCTTTTAATGTTGTAATTTCTGTGTCTGTGATTTGTATCTGTCTAACGTCATTGTTTTCTGTGTTCTCGTTTTGGTCGTGTCTTTGGACTTCGATTTTTGTAATTTCACTCCTTTGTTCGGTATTCTACTGCCTTTGTTGCTATTGGTAGGTCGTAGACAGTGAAAAGAAATATTCATCCCAGTACCTAGGAAAAATGAATCTTGAATCACAGTTCGGACCAAACTTTAACTGATAGCTATGAAAAAACTTGTTTAATAAGACAGAATTTTTCGAAACCTTGATTGACAACTATGCCTAATTTAGAAGTCTTCATAATTTGTTTCTAGCTCTCGCGTAACGAATCAACTGTGAAAGATACTCCGTATACAGGAGACGTTGAAATGATGATTTTGAAATCAAATTCGTCCTTTGTGTCGTAAATTTTAGTACTGAGATAACCATTTTTGTCAAATTCGACATGTAAGTAAAAAATTATGTAGATCTGTACACAATTTTCACAACGATTTATGTAAAAATTAAAATAAATAGCAATCCATTCATACGAGCTGTTAAGTAAGTATAATACTAAAATCTAGCAATTTTAAATTAGAATGTAAAATGTGTCTTTTGTCGGGCAACAGATGACAGCAATTGCAGTTAATTTTATGTTTGATAAAAACCCCACACCCATGACGAAAGGGATATATGGGTGTAGCATTGCTCGACATTTAGCAATGAATTCCGCTCTTGAACTTACTATGAGGTATGAAAATAGCTCATTGTTGAAGGCCTCCTAGTGACTACAAGATGAAGAATTACAATAAAAGCGTTGTTCCATTTCTGGGTTAAATCATGTATTTGTTGAGATTTTGTCTCATTTGCATTTACTCCATATACTGCCATTGTTATTTGCAGTATTTTTTTTTGAATTTGTTGAACAACGATACCTCATATAATTTCAAAATAAATGTATGATGTATACGTAGCTTTTAAATACAGAAATAACTTTTGTTAATTTGAAAAGAGGATATTTTTTTTATTTCAAATAGTTATCAAGATGAATATATATTTGAACTTTAATTTGAATGGATAATATTATTGATTTAGCAAATTAATTAAATTTCAATGTTATTAAGTGTGTTTACTTTATCAGAAAACGGAACGAGTATTTTTTTTTTAATTTTAATGTAGACATTGTAGCCTAAGTATCCGCGTCAATACTGTTCTAACAAAAATATATAGAAGTGAACTACTGTTGTTACAATAATAATGTGTATCAAAGACGATGTTTTTTGTGTTTGCTATATATTTGATATAAATGGTTACATTTTTTGATAAATCTTCTAAGAATTAAGATATTACAGGTTCCCAATATAGTTGAATTTAAGTCCGACGTAATAAATGCACACGGGGACTTATAGTCCACTCACAGAGCCACTAGCCCAGTAGTAATAAATTTAATAGTAATAGGGAACCGAACCGTCGATCTAAAACGAATAATTCAAGGAAAATATCAACATCGAAAAAAAAAAAAAAAAAAAAAAAAAAAAAAAAAAAAAAAAAAAAAAAAAAAAAAAGTACGGCACAGAAAAGAAAAATGAAGACATTCACACTTACAAAGTTGAGCAACACGGACCCAATTAAAAGAAACCATGGGTGAAATAAGGCGCACCGTTAGAGTGAGCATCTTCTGCTTCTTATAATAACGAAGTTATTGTGAATTTAGCTTCTGCGTAAAATATAAAGAAGAGTCTGCATAAAGTTACTATATTAATACATTCATCTCGTTACATCACTCTATTCATAAAGCTACAATCGACTTCAATTCAATGCCAGTTGATTGAGTAAAATGATATGACAATGCAGTAAAAACAATGATTAAAAATGTTTATCTGTTACATTTGTTAAAATTTATAATCTCGTTCAAAATCTGGTTGTGTTTTGTTTGATCTCAAAAAGTACATAATATTGATCTAAACTGAATGGCAACTTGGAAGGTATTGCAATTAAATGCTTTTTAATATTAACAGACATATTACTTGCTGGAATTAATACCTGATCAATCTCAGATTTACAACAAAAAAGTTTTAATTGAAAAGCAAACAGGAATTCCATTGAATGAAAAATGGAGACAGACTTACGACTTACTATCAATGTTTCCGGTGTTAAATTTCAAATAAGGAGGGATTTGTTGACGAAAAAACGAACATCATATCTTGGACAACTAGCCTCAAATAGACAACCCTTTGCGACCGATGAAATATACATTGATCGCCCTGTTGGAAGTTTTGAAGCTATTCTAGCATTTTATCAGACAGATGAACTACACATGCCGACATCTGTATGTCCAAGAGCTTTTAAGAAAGAGTTAGATTTTTGGGGATTCCATTATGATGATTTGGAACAATGCTGTCGTTTTAAATATCTTCAATTTATGGACGACCAAGACAAAAAAACTGCTTTCGTGAAACTACAAACTAAATTCAGGAGAGACAGCAACACCGAGAGGAGAGAGGTCCGGTCAAAAATCTGGAGGGTAATAGACAATAGAGAACAGTCATTTGCTGCTAAGGTAATTCATTATGTTTCTCAGGCTTTATCGAATTTACTGAATATTGTAGTAGATAATCGAATGAACAGGAGGGATGTATTAAAATATAAGTACTAGAAAATCAACTTCTTTTATCTGAAAACAATGGTAGCGCGAAAATAAAAAAAAAGAATATGAAATACAAACACAAACGAGATGAAACAAAATGAACATGAACAACAAAAACAAGTGTAAAACCCAAGGAAAAAGGGTATATCAGGTTCTCCTGAAGGGTAATATCATCTGCTATACGCAAGACACCACATACACATTGTAAAATGCGATGTAAAGTCTGCAGAGGTGTTTACCACTACGGATTTTCCGTATTTTGTACGGATTTTCAAGTAAAAATACGCACTACGGATTCACACTGCAAATATACTGTTTACTCATAAATAAAAAATAGCCATGAAATAAATCAGACCTATTTCCGAGAAAGGACAATTAGTGCTAAAGAAGAGCTTCCTTTAGTAAACACCGTTCTTTTAAGCTCAAAATTGAATGATGTAGATATCTGTTTAAACCATCTGCCGGGGTGCGTCCCTAAGTGGTGGATAGTTGAAACCCCGTCTATGCAGGCTAGCCAGGTCATAATTCGGAAAGTTAAATTTCCTGCCTCTACCCATTTTTCCAATACAGAAAATTGAAATTGCCAACCATTGACGACATACTGTATGATGCAACGCAATGTCCCATGCAACATAGTCCCCTTCTATATTTCACACAGAATAAAATACTCACTAGGGTATGAAAGGCTAAATTTTCTACACCTTTCCGTTTTAAAATTGTAATGAAATATTCGGGTCATAATTCAAATTCTGGTCGCGATTCATTGACGACAAACTGTGGAGAAATTCAAAGCCCTATGTAGTTTTAAGAACCCTTCTTTATTTGTCGTACGAGATCCGACTTTGTGGAGGTCGTAGAGAAGGCTAAGTTTCCTGCCCCTACCGTTTGTTCCAATTTTCCAAAGGCAGTAAAAATTTGTTACCCCGGTTGTCCGTTTCTCTATTATATCGTTCATCTTTTACTTTTTACTGTGAATTAATTAACTTTATGTTGTCCTGCTATAGCTGAAATAATTGTCACTTGACGTATAACTCTAATCAATCAATCAACACAATGATGCAGAGAAAAAGTTGCTGATTAAATTGACGATATGAACTCCACAACTAAAATGATGAAATGTGTTGATGTCATCAGAATATAAAGACAAATATGTACATAAAAGCCATTATTTAAATTGCTTAGTCAAACGTAGAGGAGTTATTAACAACAAAAATAGTTTCGTTTCTCTCATAGATTTGAAATACGGGAAATTATTTTCAGAATACCCGTGATCACGGAAACATTACTGTTGGGATACGGATAACAGCTATGAGGGATAAACAGCTCTGAGTCTGACAAACTGTCGCATTAGTAGTGTAAACCGATGAAGAAAGACAATTTTTGTCACATGAGCATTATGCAAGACAGTTTACTTTTTTCCCGCTATTCTCTAGAAATTGAATGAATTATACCATTGAATTCGAATAAAGAGCAATATACTATGACAGTCACGATATTTTTTTTAATATTTGGTGTATGACTCAAGGCATATATATAGCATATCAAAGACCGAAATAGTTTCATGACTGCAAGATATTCTTTTTTTTCTCTCGATCGAATAGAGCATAGTGAAATGAGTAAAAAAAGCTAATTATTTATTACATGACTTAAGATGGAGGAACCCATTACATGCTGTATACTTTCCACTAATTACATGAGATATTATCAACAACGACCAAAACATTAAATAAGGAGTAGTCCTAATTTTGAAATATACTCTATAAAATGATTTGGATCTTTCCATACATATATACTACTCAACAAAAGAAACGATACAGATTTTATCAAAAATAATATTTTACTTTGTAGCAGAAAAACCATAAATCGTAGACAAAATGTTTTTCTTGCATATAAGAATTAACATTATGCCCGAAGAATTCTGTTACAATTTTTTAACCATCTCCGGTCACGGTCAAGGTCATTATCCGGAATCCTGTTTTCAGGCGTAAATAGTGAGTATTTCAACCTTTTCTTTTTACCAGACCATCACATTTTCGAACCGGCTGACGTCAAATCTCTGTTGCTACGTCGACTATGATTTCCTCAGGCCTATTTTCCGTTTTCAACCACCGACCTCGTAAGGGAAAAACGCGTGTTGTGCGATCTTGACGTTGTGACGTCTCACGGGACCTGTTGTCACATGATTTATCATTTGATTAGCATGTTTGCTTTGGATTCATGAAAAGACTTTAGTTTGTTCTTCTTTTCACATAGCAATGAATTGCGAGGGTTAAAATCAAGATCGAAGGACCGACCGCACTAAGTCATTGTCCACGTTGATTTTGGATTGAACGGGGTATCGAAATGAGACACTGTTTTCAAATTTTTAAGATGGCAAATTGTTAACATGATCAAGTGTCCCAATTATGGACATCAAACAATTTAAATCATCCATCAGTAAACGGCGAACTCGATCATCGGCCGAAAAATTACAATTCCGTATTTTCGTCGTATCCGTTTCGGAACTTATTTAGAAATTGAATAAACAAATGCAGTTTGGCGTTGAATACATAAATATACTAAAATAAGAATTTCAAATTGCGAAATACAAAAATATTGACAAAATTAATTGTGTATCATTTCTTTTGTTGAGTAGTATACATACGCGTAAACAGACCTAAACAATTTATATATTTTATGAAAGGATATGGAGTAAATGAACATGAGACCATAACACATATGTTAACTCCACTCTTCAATAATTTTAAGTAGCCATATCGTAAAATATTTGTAAGTAATTAAGTCGTCTGTTACTTTTTTTGTTGACCGACGTCTCTTTTTTAAAATAAAGAAACCACCTAAAGAATGCAAACTTAATCAAAATTAAATCGTCTCTCCCTTTGTTTTGTGGTCACTTTTATTTATTGAAACGCAAAAGGAAGCAGACATTAAAAGTTTACACATGTATCGGCGATCTATACACTAATTTTAAATCATAATGGTTATTTGTTCTCTATCAGTTTTCAGACTTACTCGTGTTTTGAATAATGGACTTCCAAATGTTTTGATTTGATCTGCACTAAAGTGACTTAGCTGTCGAAATGCGCATATTCGGTAATTTGTTATTTATACCGATCTATTGACTGAATGTGCATATACACTTTCCCACTGTGGCAATCTACGCTGTTTTATTACATACTAAAAATGTAAGAATTAAAAATGTCTTTCCCTATCGACAGGTAATGCACAAATAACGTTTTATAGAGAAATTTATTTTTATTGCACTATGTGAAGTATCTTTCCACCTGGAGTATGATTTTGATTCTTCTTGGTGGTATGATGAACGACATGAACTGTATTAGGGAACACTCATTTGATTTAAAAAAAAGGGGGGGGGCTTGGGCGATTTTGTAAATAAATATACAAAATTGCTACGCGTAGCTATGTGTCCCTCGCCGCTGCAGTAAAGTCGATAAAGTCCCATAACTCATGTATAATTTTGCGACTCAAAATATCGGCATGATATGATCAACTGCATTAGGTTTTCAAACAGCAAAGCAAAATTTCAGCAAAATCCCTTCATTGGATTTTGAGGAGATGTGTCCACAAAGTCTTCCTATGTTGTAGTATGCATTAAGTCGTCGATAAAGTCCCATAACTCCCGTAAAATTTGTCGAATCAAAATGGCGGCATAAATGATCAAGTTCATATGGTGGCAAATGTTCAAACAAATTTTCAGCATAATCCGTTCTGTGGTTTCCAAGGAGTTGCGCCCTCAAAGTGTTCCTTAGCTGTAGCATGCATTAAGTCGATAATGTCTCATAACTCCTGTAATATTTGTCAAATCAAAATGGCGGCATGATATGATCAACTACATTTGGTGACAAACAATCACACACAATTTCAGCAAAATCTGTCCATTGGTTTAAGAGGGGTTGCGCCCACAAAGAAAAAAACAAAACAAAAAAAAAAAACAAAAAAACAAAAAAAAAAAAAAACGTGACACACGGACGCAGACCATTACTATGTCCCTCTATCGCATTGCAGCGGGGGACAATCAATTTCTGTGATCTAGTACATATGGAAACTAATAATCCTTGAAAATTTGAAGGAAATCTGAGTAGTGGTTTTTGAGGAGTTGCGTCCACAAGATCTGTCATTGTATAACATTGTTAATTTTAAGTCCAATAACCCCTACAATATGTGCGATGCAATATGATCTAGTGCATATTGCGACTAACAATCCAGTAAAATTAGAATGAATTCGGACAAGCAGCTTCTGAGGAGTTGTGTCCACAAGATTTGCCATTGTATAACAATGTGGAAATAATTAAAGTCCCATAAGTCCCACAAAATTTGACGAATCTAAATGGCGACATGATATGATCTATTACTAATAGTGACTAACAATCCTGTACAAAAATTTGAATGAATTCTAACCAGCGGTTACTGAGGAGTTGCGCCCACAAAAAACGTGACACACGGGCGCATCCTATTACTATGTCCCTCTGTCGCGTTGCGGCGGGGGACAATAAATAGATAACTTCATCTTGCTACAAGTGAAAATCAATATTGTAATCCTACTTGTCATAAAGATAAATAATTTTGATTTGAAGAATACTTTTTTTGTTACAAAGGCAAATAAATAATTTGATGTGACATTTGGTGAAGTTAAATAAATTGTTCGAGATTTTCAGGAAAATAAATAATTTTTCGAGGCAAAATCGCCCACGCCCACCCCTGAAATTCAAATGGTCGTGTCCTAATGACTGTGTTTCGTTTTTTGTAGATGTTCCTTGTAGTTGGTATCCTATTTGTCTTATCATCTGTAATCTCCATATCCATAACGACCTTGCCGGAACATCGAAGGCCATTGACACCATGTGAGATCCAGAATTATTATAGGAAAGAATACAAAGGGCATGACGAAACGATACTTTATTTTTTGTCCCTGGATTGTCATGAGATTTATGTCTACGATGACCATATCGAAATCCCAGGAGAAGAAAATCTGAGTCTTCCAGATTCATCATTACCAGATTTGATGATAAAAGACGACAAGTTTAATCTCATAGAATACATTACAACAGCTTTCTTCACATTAGAATTGGTGCTTCGCCTGATCTGTTGTCCGAATTTAAAAGTTTATATGATGTCTTGGATCAACGTCTTTGATATTTTGTCTCTTGTTGCGGGATATTTGCTCATTATTATAAATAATGCAACAGACATTCATAAGTATTACATGTTCAAAGAAATAGTTTTACATTTGCAAACACTGCGCATTTTACGACTGGTTCGTTACTGTCAACATTTCAGCACGATTCAAGTGTTGAAATTTTCATTAATTCAAAATTATCGCGATATATTGGTTTTGCTCCTGTATGTTGGAATAGGAGTTTTGTTCTTCGCCAATATCCTCTTTTTGGTGGAGAATGACGAAATGACTATACCGAAAGGTTGGTGGCTTGGAATTATTACCATGACGACTGTGGGATATGGTGACGTCACACCAACAACGGCCGCAGGGAAGGTCATATGTAGTCTCTGTGCTATCGGAGGACTTATGATAATGTCATTGATTCTTCCTATATTTGTGGACTCTTTTCTCTCTCTCTATGGAATATGTCAATTGGACAGAACATCTGTTCAGCAAACTGTTGTTAGTCCTAGCACAAACGAGAAAAATGAAATGACATACATTACAGATGACAATCCAAAACAAAACGTTCAAATGTCCCGTCGTTACTGAAATGTATTTGCATGGAAAATGAAATAAAATAATTAAAATATAAGTCCAGGTGTTGATCTCATTTGTCAAAATACGGTTACACAACTTCGGCATTTCTGTATAGTCAGACCTAATAAATATTTGTTATATAGAACATGAATTTAAGGACGTTGGCTGGTCAGTTTGAACATAGTGAAATATGATTTTTAGGTAAATGTTATTTTTTGGTTCAAAATCTTGGGAAAAAGTCCAAAATTCTGACAGAAATACCTAAAAACGCGATCAGAAAAAAATACTTCAATCAAAATAATCTGATGTTCAAAGTTTCATATACTTAGTAATTACCATACCTCATACCAAAATGTATCTCGATTCGAAACGTTATGTAATGCGATGAGAGATAAACGTCCTGTAATTTTGTTTGAACAAGGCAATTAAACAACCAGATACCATATATCAGTAACTGAAAGTTCTACGAATGGAAATTTCAAAGTTAATATCTCTTCAATGCAAATAAAAATCAAACCAAGGTGAAGGCACCTCAAAGATCTGATTACTAGCAAATCAACGTGAAACACACCTAACTTCAATAATCCCAAATGCTTGACTTGCGCTATGTTTACATTGAAACAAGGTATTGCTTAGCATGTGTCTTTTTCAAGCCTTTTTGTCAGGCAACGGTTGACAGCGGTTGTAAGAATACTTTTTAAATTTTATGTTGCTTGACGATCCCGCAACTAGGGAAATAACGAACATTGACGTAACATTGCTCGACATTTAACAAGGAATTCCACTCAAATGGATGGAAAGCTCATTGTTAAGGGCCTCATATTGACTTAAAATTAAAGTATAACAATGATGGGTTGTTCCAGTCATTTGGTTTATACCATAAACAATGAAAGGATATGTACATGAGAAACATTCTCTATAAATACACGGTAGATCTACCTAAAGGAACAACGCTTTTTTTATTGCTCTTCATCTTGAAGTCACCATGAGGCCTTCAACAGTGAGCTTTGTGCATACTTCATGGTAGGTTCAAGATAGTACATGTACATGTTTTTGTCCAGATTTTGTCTCATGTGCATTCACTCCAAGTCCTTTAATTGTTAATTCAGTTAAGAATTGAAATCAAAATGGATTATTTAGGAATTTTCACTTTTTTGTTTTTTTTTGTCTGTAAAATTTGTTTTTAATGTAAATGAAAATAAAAAATATTTAAAATTATTAAGCTGAAATTGAAATAGAATTTAAATACATGTCTACACACCGAAAATTGGACAAAGTGACAAGTTATCAATAACTTATTGATATAAAGAGAGTTTCCCGTTATCAAATTTTTTCATCTGTCATATTTCGGAGTCATCTTCAAATGTGTAAAAGTAATAACAGGGATAAAAGGAAACGTCTACAATGGCTGAAAATTACAATTACATGCTACAATCTGTCAGGGAATTATACAAGAAAAACACAAATAAAACTAGATTCGTAATTGCAAGCAATAGCTGGTGTCGCCCCTGACAGCCATTTCAATGATTCCAGCTTGTTCGCAGCATCAAAATCTACCTAGAAATAAATTTTCATTGAGATCGGACAGTTGAAATTTTTACGTATTTTTGCGGCCATCTTGAAAGTGGCAGCCATTTAGAAAAAAAATTGCGTAAATTCCTTCCCTCATGTCACTGAACATTTATACAAAATATGAACCATTTCTGCAAGGCTGATCCTGAGATATTAAATCTTCAATTTTTTAACGTAAAGTAGTGGCCATCTTGGAAATGGCGGCCATTTTAAAAATGTTGGCCGGTGCATGCACATCTTCTAATGGTGGTCCAACTTTGTGCCAAGTATGAATGAATTCTGTCCAGGCATCTTTGAGAAAATGCGTAGACAAAATCCTTGGAAGAAAGAAAGAGTAATGAAAAATAACAAAGAAACGGACCAAAAACAATATGTCGTCCCGACTACGTCTGGGGCGACATAACAAAAGACATATGTAAACAACGATAGGAACACTGTATTTATACAAGCTAATTGCATTTAAGAATGGAATGGAAAGTTATTAATTCATGGAAAATACCGAGTTAAAAACAACAAATCTATTAAGACACACCCCTATTATGTGGCTATGTTTTTCGGCCATTGTAGGTGTTTCCTGTTATATTTTTCATTTTATTTCCCCCTATTAAAGACCTAGTTTTAGCATTTCTTTTGTTATTCAAGACAATTTAATCCTTGTGATGCCTTGTGCTATTCCATCTCTCTTTTGTCTTTCCTTTGGTTCTCTCGATTTCGAAACACTTTAAATGATAATTTACCTCAAATTATTTACTTACCTCGAATTTACTACTACTACCTCATTAATTTTTATGCATATTCATCCTTAACTTTGACCTTCTTTTATTTTTAACTTAAATATTAGATGAAGTTTACGACAAGTTTATGTAGGAAACATTTCCCGGTCCAAGGATCGTACCAACGCTACTTTTCTGTTATATCAAGGTGATCAAACGACATTGATATAACAACGAAGCTACAATTAGCACTTGATGAATATATGTAAGAAAATATATTTAAAGGGGTGCATTTTAAAAGTAGGGGTATTTCATTTGGGCGCAAGTAAAGTATTTCAAATTGGCGCATATTTCACAAAGGTACATTTTACAGGTAAATAATATATGCTACAGATAAATTTATTGCATTGATCATTCGATCCTTAATAAGTATTACCATGGCTTTTGAGAGTTAACATATTAAAGCAACATATTATGTCTCTTCCTTGTAGATCAAATCAAAGCATTTGCAAATCCATATTACCGTAATATGTGATAAAAATTGTATGGTGCGTTTTATTAACATTTTGATATTTTAACTGCATTTATATCGCAGTTGTAAATAGAATACATTGAATTATTCTGTCCCTACTTCAAACTCCCGTTATTTTTTGTCATTTAAAATATTATTTAATCCAATAAGCTACTGTTGTTATATTATTATACTTAAGGTGTCTCAGTGGTATTATTCCGCCATTTTTGTCTTATAATTGTTCATTTAAGTTTCATTCATTAACAAATTTAACAAAATAGTTATTTAAAATGAAAAAAAAGTTCAAATGTATTTAAAATTTATATTCCTAATCATTTTAATAACATTTTCGTAACAAAAACGTGAGCTAGAACACATGAGCTTTAAAACTGAGGCTGGATTTACAGAACACAGAAATTATTCAAGGGAGATAATTTGATAAAATATTTTAACAAGGATATCACTAGAGAAATTAACATTTTGCAATTTTTCTCTCTTATTTAAACGGTGACCCCTAATTTTTATTTTTTTATATGTAAACTACATAATATTAATTAAACACATGCAAAGTATGAAAAAAATCTATAATAGATTTTTCAAACTATCGTCTAATATAATCATTTTCCCTATCATTTCTATGTAAAATCCTGAAATTTTCATTTTCAGATTTTGCGCTTAAATGCACGGTGACCCCAAAATTTTATTTCACATTTTGAACAATAATACAATTATGTTTCTACACAGAAAATTTTACAAAATTCTATAATAGGAAATTAATACCCTGCAGACACCTAAAATTATTACGTCGATAGACATTTTAGCGAAATCACTATAAGCCAAGTGCGAATCGAGTAAAACAATTATTACTGATAAGACATAAATTATTTCTGTAAATTACAGACGAAAAATGCAATCATTTCATATTTTACGTATTTATGTGTATTAAATTAATATTAACGACTCCGATTATCATTTTAAATAAATTTAGTACGTGTGTACTAAATTATCCCAGGTATTTAAATCCCAATCGAATCCAACTCGATACGTTTTTCAACTGGCTATAGCAATAGCGAAAAATCGTGCAGAACTAAGTGAAGTTACGCACAAGGTAACTTGTTATTTTATAAGGACCTAGTTTTAGATATATGTATTCTCAATAAAGCCAAAATACAGCAATTACGGTGCTACAATCTTTTTTCCTCAAAGCATCTTATCTATATAAAGCAATTATTTGCGTAAAGAAAGTGGATGTTTTACCTGTTGTTATCAATTATTAAATTAATATCTTATTTTTGTATAGATATTTTCCACAGTATAATTTGGGGAACATATAAGTTTGTCATAATTAGGTAAACACAACTTCTGTCAAAATATTTTGATAAACGATAGAAAAAAATCTCGTAATTCAATATAGTACAAAGCTGAAAAAATGTTAAATTGATACATGAAAACAGGTAGTGAGCGTACTTATCCTAAACGGAATATATCTGGTATTTTATTGTTTTCATTAATTTAACACGCTAAACCAAGAGCGTACAACAATTTATTTTCGTACTGGCGTATTCTGGGGGTTGGGGGGGTTGGGGATCGTCCGGGGATTGGAACATCATTTTTCTCGATTTTAAAAAATTCGTGCCGAATTTAAGCAAAATTGTCCCAAAAGCTAGGTGACACAAAGTACATCGGAACCCCTGTATCTGGAATTGTTCCAGACCATACGCGTATTTGGACCGTACGCGTACGGTCCGGATCGTATGCGTATACTCGCATGGTCCGACCGTACGCGTACGGTCGGACCGTATAAGTATACATGTACGATCTGCTACGAGCTGGACCATACGCGTATATTCAGTCCGTATGAGTAGAAAGAAAAAGACAGACACTGCATTCGTTATTCAAACAAAAAAGTAAGTTAAAGTCAAAACTGATAGCATTATAACTACCACTGAAAACCGTAGAAATCATAGGTCGAATTACTAATATAACCAAAATGAAATTATAGAAGCAGTTAAATAAAAAAAAATATTTTCACATACATTCTAAAGGAAATACCTAAACTTCATTTTTATTACATTGAAAAGTTTTGTTCGTGGACAGGGGGTATTCCTTTTTGGAACACTGTGTAGTGTCCGCTGTTATACTTATTCAGCCGTACCTTTACGAGATTTTGAGATTTGCACCGTTTTTGGGGTTATTGGGGAAAATGTTGTTGTTTCTTATTGGAGGTATTCAATGATTTTTTTCTCAGGATTTTCAGACAAGAAGACCATGTATTTTATTTCAATTAACATTCCTTTCATTATTTACAAAACACTAGTTTTTATAGCACCGCCTTAAAAGGTAAGGGTATATAGGATTCCTATTGTCCGTCCGTCCGTCACACTTTCGTTTCCGGATGATAACTTGGGTTTGCTTTCAAGGAAAGTTTTTATATTTTGGGATTATGCTTTTTTTTACCCTGATCGGATTTTGCGTTCCAGAGTTATTGCCCTTGATTTAGGCAAAATCTGTTAATTTTATGGTTTCCGGATGATAACTTGAGTTTGCTTCGAAGGAAAGTTTTAATATTTTGGGATTATGTTTCTATTTCTAAAATGTAGGTCAAGTTCGATTTTGACCGTGATCGAATTTCGCGTTCCCGAGTTATTGCCCTTGATTTAGGCAAAATCTGTAAATTTTATGGTTTCCGGATGATAACTTGAGTTTGTTTTGAAGGAAAGTTTGAATATTTTGGGATTATGTTTTTATTGATAAAATACAGGTCAAGTTTGATTTTGATCGTGTTCCAGAGTTATTGCCCTTGATTTAGGCAAAATCTGTAAATTTTATGGTTTCCAGATGATAACTTGAGTTTGCTTTGAAGGAATGTTTGATATCTTGGGATTATGTTTCTATTGATAACATACAGGTCAAGTTCGATTTTGTCCGTGAGCGGATTTTGCGTTCCAGAGTTATTGCCCTTGATTTAGGCAAATTATGTAAATTTTATGGTTTCCGGATGATAACTTGAGTTTGCTTTGAAGGAAAATTTTATATTTTGGGATTATGTTTCTATTGATAAAATACAGGTCAAGTATTTTTCTCTGATATTTTCTTTTAAATAATGATTTATAGAAAACCATATTTGTTTCTTAATATAAAAGCTGAATTCATTAAATAATATTGTATACGTTGCATTAATTTATTGATATATTATCTAAGAACACACAATACTTTGAAATAGCCAGACCGTACGCGTTCAGTTGGACCATAGGCGTACAGTCCGACCGTATGGGTATTTCGAAAAAAATACTCGTATAGTCCGGACCGTACGCTTACGTTCCAAATACGCGTATGGTCTGGAACAAAACCACATAGGACCCTTTTTTCATATCATATTTGGTATTTATAATGTCTGCACCATGGATCGCAGATGAGGTTAAACTTTTGTTCCGGTCTATGTATTTATGACGGACTTAAAAAATGTTGGTGAAATACAAATTTTCTTAATCGTTGCAGAGATTTTATATATATTTTTTTATATATTTGGTATGTGAGCTTACAAATAACTATTAATTATAAATCAAGAGGGAGTTCAGTTCTGGTCCATCAACTTGAAGGGACTAAAAAAGACTATTTTAAAAGACTTCTCTGCAAGGTTCCGTTTTATACGATCATTTGAAAAAGTTCTGATAGATATAAATCCCTTGAAAAGGGGGGGGGGGTGAAGTTTCTGTCTGAACCTTGAACCTTGAACCTTGATTTTATACGATTTTTCAAGTTGTTTTCGCCTGGCAAATACAGGGAAAATACTGACAGGCGTCATTTTGATATTTTGGGGTCGACTGATATGTAATAAGAGAGAAGGTAAGTCACTCTTGATTTGTGTACATGGGGTACCAATCGGTTATCTCGTGGAAAATATTGTACAAATTGGTCCCTAACTTTCATGGCAGTGGCCTGGTTCCTTTCAGGAATGATTATTCCTTTTCGGGATATACGTTTTTCCTACATCCATCACTATATAATACACTAACTAAAGGGTTTTCACTCGCGATTACCATCACTGTGTCGACATTTTGAAACGTACCAAATACAAATGACGGAAATGGCCTATTAGCGAACTCTGTGACTGTGAATCAAAATGAGCCAAACAAAGGACTCTTTTCTATTCAATTGGTTACTGGAAATTTTAGAAGTATCAGGTGACAATGATTATGTTGATTTGACAGAAATAATGTCAAAATTCAAGGGCCAGGTAACAGGATTAGCTGTGGGAATTTTTCTAAAACAAATGTTCACTGGCTGTATAATCAAGCAGGGTCGTGCTAAGGATGATTGGAGCAAAAAAACAAAAAGATATCATGGTATAAAATGGAAAAATACAATACAACCAGAAATTGAATTCCATGACATAATGACAGAAGTTCCAGATGACTTTTTTGTGTTGTCAAAACTCCCAGATTCTTTAACTTTGGGCCATTTTACAGGCACCTTAATAAACGGCGGAAAAGTTATGATTGAAATTAGGTTAAAACTTGACAAAAGCNACTGGCTGTATAATCAAGCAGGGTCGTGCTAAGGATGATTGGAGCAAAAAAACAAAAAGATATCATGGTATAAAATGGAAAAATACAATACAACCAGAAATTGAATTCCATGACATAATGACAGAAGTTCCAGATGACTTTTTTGTGTTGTCAAAACTCCCAGATTCTTTAACTTTGGGCCATTTTACAGGCACCTTAATAAACGGCGGAAAAGTTATGATTGAAATTAGGTTAAAACTTGACAAAAGCTGGACCATGTTAATAAGGGAGAAAAGGGTTCAACCTGNAAAAAAAAACAGTTTCACATTTTAAGGAGCATTTAGCTAAAACCGGAGATGAAAATACCTGTGAAATTTGCTTTCGTTCAAAATCGTGCACATATATTTTGCCATTCAAATCTTCCAATAGTATTTGTAATATTTGTGTTAACTGTAAAAAACTTCAAAGACCAGTCAAGAGTAAAAGTAAGGGTAGTACTGTAGAGCCGGAA
>MJUU01050426.1:0-12814 GCA_002080025.1 Modiolus philippinarum
GTATTGCTTAGTGTGCTTGATGTCTTTTGTTTGTATTGTCAGGTATTAGTTAGTTCTTAGTTAAGTTTAACAAGAAATATTAACGATTTAAAAGCTAATTAGAGCGTATGATATTTTTTTATAAATATTCGTCTGTACATAAAGCTTCGACTTGACCCCGTTTAGGAGGGTCATACCCACAAGCCGGAGGTACTAGGTCATATTTCTATACCCCGGGAGAATTGACTATGTAAAATGGAATTAGTACCAGTGTTGTTTACCTGAACAATTATCAAACTTCTGGGCACCTTTCCAAAGTTTTGTCATTGCTCTCATTATATATATTGTTTCATCTTTCAGAGTGTCCCGTCTGTCCGATGGCGGGACATCCAACAAGGCATACTCAGTTGCAATTTAATGGCACATTTCAGTGACATTGATATTAGTTTCAAGGTCAGCTTCTTTGCACATTCTTCAAACACAATCCATCCTCAAACATGATTTGATGAAACCATTATGATGGGAGAACCAAAATCATTCTTGTCCTTCGCATCTACACGTCTTCACTTTTTGATATAACGTCAAGTGAGTTCTGGCATTCCTGTAGTATGATTACAGTGATTAGTTTAGACTGTTCCGATTGTTGATTGATTAGTAGCCTGAACCCCTGAAAACCAAATCAGGGACCGGGACAAATTGAAGCACGTATTGATGGTTTGTTCTACTGAAACGAAAGATTTTTCTCCATTTCATCTGAAATAACTTATACTCTCTGGTATACCCATTTATTAATTGTAGCATCTTCTAACTCTACCAATCTCATTCTGCTGAGCAAAAACCTCCAATAGCATTGAATAGGGTTAGTCTAAACTAAGGCATCTCTCAGTTTGTAGAAGTCATAACTATTACTTAGTTCATAACCATCACTTTTGTATTCTTAACGATTCGCTATATACAGTTTCTTAATTCTGCAATGCTCTCTCTCTTGATGGCTTTTAATAGGTAGCATGGAGTTCTGCCTACCTCATCGTGATAACTGATTGTTCTGCATCTTAAAAGATCAAGGAGAATATAGTTCTTAAGATGATCATCAATTTTGAGAAATCATCTGCTTTGTCATTCCTCTTTATTTAATAGTTAATCTGCATGATATCACAAACATTTGTCATTAAATATCTCAATGAAATTTTAAGACCATTTGTAATTTTTCTTGTCTGCTGGTAAACAGTAAGGTTGGCAATTGCTGTCTATTATGCGTAAACAACCCATTTAACTGCAGCATCATACATTACCTGTAGCTGTTCTACCGAAATTTTGAGCATAAACTTTTTTTAAATCCCCAAACGATGAGCTAGTCGCCTATGTTTGGAAGTTTAACTCAAACTTTTCGTCAATTATTTTCACTTCCCTCGATGTTCTTACAAAAATTGATTAGTAAGTCTGATCCACAACCATCTTCGGATTCTCTATTGCTGTGCAATATATCTTTCTTGTATTCTGGAGAATAACAGGATATGGTATTAAAGAATATAGAGAAACATATGATGGTATCACAGGTTTTTTTTTTAATTCCCTTGCAATGACTTCTAGGTCTGTATTTAACATCTGCTCTGTAGAGGCCTTTACATTCTGAGCACATTTGAAAATTCGAGTCGTTTTCTTGATATCTCTCTCGGTAAAATTTGAAGAATCTATTATTTTATCTTTCAATATTTCAGAGTTTGCTTTAAATATATCACCCTTTTTCAGCTCTGGAAATGAACGATGTTGCAATAATTTTGATACTGAAATAGCGTTTTGCACTTGTTCTTCATCTTTGTGCTTAACATGTTAAACTCTGCTCATTTGCATAGTGAAGAAATGTTCTTTTCAAAATTTTAACAGGGATATCAGTAATATGAACATACAAAAAGTATTTTTACCTTCGCTTTGTCGAAAAACAAATACAAATGTTAAATTTTGCTTATTTTAATAGTGAGGAAAAGTACTTTTTCGATACGTCATGTGTTTAACGGAGGAGTGCAATCTATGCTTTTGATGGACAAACTACCCACTTTAAAAATGCACATAATAGAGAAAGTATTGCACACAATTGTACAATATATGTACACCTCATCTCTGTTCTTTTTGTCTGATGAAAAAAATCGAGGAGTCTCAATTTTCCAATCGCCCTCTGAAGTAAACGGTGTGTTAAATGAGTTTTAAAATGGAACACTGCATTACTTGGATAGTTGAAATTCGACTGATTGCTTCGAATGAAAATCCCCCCTCCCCGAGGGAGCCTCGGGGTATAGAAATATGACGTAGTATCTCCAGTTTGACCCTCCTAAACGGGACTGACCCCGAGGGAACCCCGGGATATAGAAATAGGACCCAGTATTCTAGGCTGAGGGGTAAAGCCCTTCCAAAACTGGATGTCATTGGTTTTGCGGGATGAATAAATACACAACCCATCTTTCGGATGGGATGTAAACTCAGGTCCACGTGTTGGAAGAAATGCCACGCTTCCTGCACGTTAAAGAACTCTTGTAGAATGCTCTTTTTATGAGAGGTCCTTAGATGATTGGCCACAAGGCTAAATATCCCGCCCGTTTCGATTTCATCCTACTTTTCCAGTGGCAGTCAGAATTTTCCGTCCATGACCCTTTCCATACCCCAAAGTGATTATTTATTAACAAACTTGTTGTTTTGATATAGCTGAAATATTGCTTAGTAGACGCTAAACAATATTCAGTCAATCAATCGAATGAAAATTATGTAATCGTTCATGACAAATTGGATGTGTTTTCTTCCGGAATGTATTCGTTGGAACGAGATGGACACCTTTCAAATTTACACTGATACTCCGTTTTACCCCATCTTTTTTCTTTCTTTACTATTTTTTCCACAACACCAGACTATTTTCGTCTTTGTCAACCCGTTGCAACTCACCTTCGTAGATGCTGCTGGTTATGAGTTCGTCACCTTTAATGTCATTCAGTCGAAAAAAATATGTTTTGTTTGTGATGTCGTCTCGCAATTTTAAAAACCTCTGTCAAATTTTCAGTGCATGACCTATCGAAAATGTGTTTTTCGTGGGAAATCGTACATGTGCGCCTGTCTTATATTTGTATCTTCCCTTGCTCTTCCTTGCTACACTTTTGTAGGTTTCTTTCTAAACTGGTGCTTTTTCTTTTGTTTTGTCTATTTCCATGTGTGCCCATATGTCGGCCTCGTTCGTACGAGAATTCACGTCTTTGGGAGCAATGTATCCTAGTGTACGGTGTGTTGTTGCATTGTAACTTTTTGCTTTAAATTGCAAGTCATCTATCAGTCTCTGTGAACGCATTTTTGGAAAAAACGCCAAAATTTATTTCGTAATGTTCTAATGATCACACGTTCCACCAAGTTGCATTTTATTTCTTCGATTTGTGTTACAAATTGCTGAATTCCGTTTTCTTTAAACAACTGTTGTGTTTGTTTCGATAGAAAGCATTTATCCTTATCCGTGCGTATCTTTTCCGTTGTTGTGTTACGAAAGATTTTTTGAGGCTTCAACAGCTTGGGAAACCTCGTGTTCAAGTTTGGTTTTGCGGTTCCATTAAAAATATTTACCCGGCACCTGAATAGGTTTTCAGGGGCTTTGGCTACAGAGCTGCCGGGCGCGTCCCCAGGTGGTGGATAGGGGAATGCCCTGTCTTTGCGGGGTAGTCAGGTCATAATACGGAAAGCCTGACCGCGAACCATTGTAGCCAAACTGTGTGGAGAAACGCCACGCTCCATGCAGTATAAAGACCCCTTCTACATTTCTCTAAAGAGAGCAGACGCACTGGGTGTCGTATAGAAGGCTAAATTTCCTGCCCCTACCCATTTCTCCCCTTTTCCAGTGGCAATCAAAAGTCGTTGCCCCGGTTGTCCCTTCCACCTTTATTTCTTTCTTCTTTTACTTACAATTTGTTTTGAATTGATTAACTTGTTCTCGTCCTGATATAGCTGAAATATTGCTCATTGGACGTTAAACTCTAACTAATCAATCAATCAATAAAAATATTTACTTAAGACGTCTAGAACAACTAAAATAAATCATTATTTTCCGACGAAATATTTCCAATTCCCATTAAATCTATGTCATACAGATTGCCAATACCCGTTGTGTATTCATGTAATCTTTTAAAAGACCTCTGAGGTGCTATCCCAGAGAGTAGTTGTCTGAGAGTTTTTGCCATCTCCGAATCTTGTAATCCGATTTTTAGCTTACGTTCAACATTAACTATGTGGTATAGCATTTATGCAGAAGAATATGGTACTGGATCCTCCAAATTGCAGTAATATTATTCAGGAGTTTATCTGATTGTTTAGTCATGCTCCCTAGCGATATTTCTGTAAATAATTCATCCCGTATTCAGTGATTTGTTGTTCGTTATGGTATCTAAAGCAAAAATTCGAGTCATTACGAGCATATTTCATAAAATTTGCTAACAATAACTCGATTTTTTAGCTCACCTGGCTAGAGCCAGGGTGAGCTTTTGCCATCACTTTTCGTCCGTCGTCCGTCCGGCGTAAACTTTTCATTCAAAGATCTTCTTCTCTGAAACTACTGGGCCAATTGAAACCAAACTTGGCCACAATGGTCCTTAGATGGTCCCCTGCAAAAAAAGTTGTTTTTCAGATCCGCGCTATATCCAAGATGGCCGCCAGCGGGATCATAGTTTTAACATTGGACCCTATGGAAAAATACTTTCAAAGATCTTCTCCTCAGAAACTACTGAGCCAATTAATTGACTGATTGATTAGTTAGAGTTTAACGTCCAATGAGCAATATTTCAGCTATATCAGGACGAGAACAAGTTAATCAATTCAAAAATTGAAAGTATCAGAAGAAAGAAATAAAGGTGGAAGGGACAACCTGGGCAACGACATTTGACTGCCACTGCAAAATTGGAGAAATGGGTAGGGGCAGGAAATTTAGCCTTCCATACGACACCCAGTGCGTCTACTCTCTTTAGAGAAATATAGAAGGGGTCTTTATACTGCATGGAGCGTGGCGTTTCTCGACACAGTTTGGCTACAATGGTTCGCGGTCAGACTTTCCGTATTATGACCTGACTACCCCGCATAGACAGGGCATTCCCCTATCCAGCACCTGGGGACGCGCCCGGCAGCTCTGTAGCCGAAGCCCCTGAAAACCGATTCAGGTGCCGGGCTGAGCCAATTAAAGCCAAACTTGGCCACAATAGTCCTTAGATGGTCCCTTACAAAAAAGTTGTTTTTCAGATCCGCGCTTTATCCAAGATGGCCGCCAGCGGGATCATAGTTTTAACATTGGACCCTATGGGAAAAAACATTCAAAGATCTTCTCCTCTGAAACTACTGAGCAAATTGAAACCAAACTTGACCACAATAGTCCTTAGATGGTCCCCTGCAAAAAAGTTGTTTTTCAGATCCGCGCTATATCCAAGATGGCCGCCAGCGGGGATCATAGTTTTAACATTGGACCCTATGGGAAAAGACATTCAAAGATCTTCTCCTCTGAAACTACTTGGCCACAATAGTCCTTAGATGGATTCCTGCAAAAAAATTGTTTTTCAGATCCGCGCTTTATCCAAGATGGCCACCAGCTGGGATCATAGTTTTAACATTGGAACCTATGGAAAAACACTTCCAAAGATCTCCTCCTCTGAAACTACTCAGCCAATTGAAATCAAACTTGGCCACAGTAGTCCTTAGATGGTCTCCTGCAAAAAAGTTGTTTTTCAGATCCGCACTATATCCAAGATGGCCGCCAGCGGGGATTATAGTTATTGGACCCTATGGGAAAAGACATTCAAAGATCTTCTCCTCTGAAACTACTGGGCCAATTGACACCAAACTTGGCCACAATAGTCCTTAGATGGACTCCTGCAAAAAAGTTGTTTTTCAGATCCGCGCTTTATCCAAGATGACCACCAGCTGGGATCATAGTTTTAACATTGGAACCTATGGAAAAACTTTTTCAAAGATCTCCTCCTCTGAAACTACTCAGCCAATTGAAATCAAACTTGGCCACAGTAGTCCTTAGATGGTCTCCTGCAAAAAAGTTGTTTTTTCAGATCTGCATTATATCCAAGATGGCCGCCAGCGGGGATTATAGTTATAACATTGGACCCTATGGGAAAAGACATTCAAAGATCTTCTCCTCTGAAACTACTGGGCCAATTGGATCCAAACTTGGCCAAAAGAACTGCACCCCATCCAAAATAGCTGCTAGTCTGGAACATAGTTTAACTTATGATAATATAGCATCAATGTCTATTAACAAATTTGAAAATAATGCCCTTAAACATTGGGACTATTTTAACAGCATATGTCAGCTGTGGCCCAGGTGAGCGATACAGGCTCTTGAGAGCCTCTTGTTTACATTCATCTAGCTTCATTTGTATGTTTTCTGTGGAGTAGTCAGGTAATGAATTTTCCGTAAATGGTGATATCAGTATGGATGGAAGAAGGTCTGGTTTTTTTTATTAATCCAGGTTATTCCAGGGTATCTGATGATGATTTGTATGTTGAGCCTGAAGTTAATAATTTCGAGTCAGATAATTTCTTTGAGGAACGTCAAACTCCTCACTTTGTGCATTTTTTGCCTGAGGGGAATAGTCGTAAACGTCCTTTTGGTGGCAGTAATTTTATTCCCTCAGCTTCTAGATCTTTTTGCTCAAATCATTTAATTGCTCAGATTTAATACCACCTAGGTTGTTTACGTAAGCTTCTGCAGTAGAATTATCACATTTGATGGTTGAAACTCATTGCCGTAAAGTTGGCATAGGTCTGGGTATACTCTGAACGGTATTAGTACAAACATTTGACCCAGAAGACAGTAATGACTTGGAAGGGACAACAACAACGGAGGGAAGATAACCAGCACTAAAATCGGAAGTAGTAGTCAAAATATTACCGCTTATTTCCATGAACGGCCTCATACAAAATTTCAGAATTATTACTCTGTTGTTTAACATCATAAGAACTAACAGGAGTATTCATCTCCATATTACTATGACTTATATTGCTATTTCCCTCAAGACTCAGAAGAAAATCCCCTTGTTAAAACATCCATCTCATTATCGCTTATATCACTGTATAAGTGGTGGTCGTCGACCATAATAATTTGTTTTTTCTCTTTCCCATGTTTTTTACCCATTCTGAATCAACCACGTGTAATAAAAAGAAAGATTACGTACACTAATAGACGCTTAATCCACCAGGCACTGCGAAAAAATTGAGGGGCATGCTTTGCCACGGGTGTTTTATATGGGTGGACCACATGACAGGGTCACATGACTATCATACTATTGTTATTGAAATTTATATTTATTGTCTTACAACAGTGAGACTACACACAGGGTACCCTGTGCAAAACAAAGGGGGTGGGTAAAGCAAAAACGACAAGGGTGGGAAGTGACTCCTCCATGCTTCAATATATCTCATAAGAATTCCAATCACACTGCATTTATGCAAATTTGTGTGATTTTGGAATTCTTATTCAATATATCTCAGCATTTCAGAGTCATTTTGTAGACTTCAAAGCCAACAGACGAGCTGTACAAACCAGAAACACTCCATCAAAAGAATAAATCATCATTAACTTTAGTATAAAGGCAAAAATCAATAAATCAAGTACAACATTTATTATTCTCAAATAAAATTTCACATGACAACAAAAATTGTCAAAAGTCACAAAGAAATAATGTCATCTCCAATTCCACCATGTGCACATTATTCGTGTAATCATATCAAGTCGATAAAACATAATTCTCATAAATAATCCATACTGCTGATTCCCGCATGTGAATATCCTCATCACACATTTACTATATATAGCATATTGTTATAAAAACATACAATATAATCCTTCGAGATCCACGGCCTACAAAGAAAACCATTATAGAAATAATACTATATGCTACCTGCACTTACTTGGAAAACAGGATATTACCAACCGTTTTCCCAGAAACATTTTTTCTTATCGGTTTGTTATAAAACTTTTGGAAAGTAGATTCCGAGGACCAACAAGCTGTTTTAATTATATCTGAAATAGTAGCTCCTTTGGCCAAGGCATTGGATCTGCTCACTCCACGAATGCTGTGGGCTTTGAATATAGAAGTATCCACTCCTGCTAGACTTAAAATTCCACAAAGCCATCTCGCTAAAGTAGTAGTAGTGACTGCTTTATATGGTTTCCTGAATGAAATAAAAAGTTGATTTGATTTCCTTAAATTTTTTGTTACAGCAATATAATGCTCAAGAGTATTGCACACACAAAGCTTCTCATTCCCCTTGAAAGCTGGAATGACGATACTCTTAAATTTACCAGGTTTATCGGTTTTTGTTAACCTATTCAAATAAAAAGTCACCCCACTTTCTTCCTTCCTCATTGTAGAGATATCTAAAAATTTCAGAGTTTGGGAACGTTGTGCCGTGACTAAAGCCATCAAGGCTATCAATCTAAATGTCAAAAGCTTTAAACAAAGCTGATTTAAAGGCCACATACTCTCTATATAATGCAAAACACAATCCACATCCGAAGTAAATGAATACCTTGGCAAAGAAGGTCTTAAATTAGCTACACCTTTGAAAAATCTAACAATCAAATGATGCTGACCTACTGGCACACCATCAATAAAATTGTTAACACTCGAAATGGCAGATCTGTAGGTATTCAAAATACTATAAGATTTCCCTAACTTGAATTCTTCAGTTAGAAAATTCAAAATATTGCTTACACTAGCACTTATTGGCCTAAAAGAGTTTTAAAAACACCATTTTGACCATTTACTCCAAGCATATTGATATTGCTTAATGGTACCATTAGACACTCCTTTAGTATTAAGATCACTCCTTAAACATGCCAAGCGGTCAAGTGAAGCTTCTCCCATAAAGGATGAACACTGTTGTCCAGAGTTGAACGTACTAGGTCCTGATGTACTGGCAATTTCAAAGGGGGACTTTTTACTAAGCTTAACAAAGTTGGGAACCATGCCTGTGTAGGCCAATATGGGGCTATCAAAAGCATGTTTGGTTTCTCTCTTAAGACTTTGTCCAAAACCCTGTCAATAATAGAAAAAGGTGGGAATGCATAAATATTAATATTTAATTCATGCCAATCTAATGAAAAAGCATTAGCTGCAAAAGCAGAATTATCCGGTCCCCAACTAACAAATCTGTCTAGTTTGTTGTTAAACCTAGATGCATGTCAATTTTTAAATCAAACTTATCACACAAAGCCCTAAAAATTTCTGGGTCAAGAGACCACTCGGTTCTATTGTTGTTCATTCTTGATAATAAATCTACTTGGATATTTTCGTTCCCTTGATTATGGAAAGTAGACAAAAATATACCTTTTTCTTGACACCAGAACCAGATCTTTTCGCTCAAATCATTTAATTGCTCAGATTTTATACCACCTAGGTTGTTTACGTAATCTACTGCAGTAGAATTATCACATTTAATGGCTATATGAACATTTTCCCATGAAACAGCTAGGGCTAATAACGCTAACCAGATTGCTTTAAGTTCTAATACATTGATATGGAGGGTCTTATCTGATTCTGACCAGAAGCCACTAACGTAAATTGAATCACACCAAGCTCCCCATCCTTCATTACTAGAGTCTGTAAAAATAGTTTTAAAAATAGGGGGAGTTTTAATAGGACTACCATTGAGTGACCTAAGGTTATTAATCCACCAGAAAATTTCTTCCTTTGCCATATCCGAAATAACAATGCTAGCATCAAAAGAGTTATAGTGACGCAGACCTCGAACTTTCTCTTTTTCAAGAAGTCTATAATGAAATTTTCCAAGCAAAACTGCCGGAAATGCAGACACATACAGACCAATTAAGCTAGCTAATGTTCGTATAATGACTTTCTTTTGATAAATAACAAACTCACTCAAACCTAAATTTTTTTCAATTTTATCCTCAGTTAAACTCACAGTCATAGCTACTCTGTCTCACAAAAAACCCAAATAAACTATTCGCTGGGTTGGGGTCATATTAGACTTCTGGTCATTAATAGTAAACCCTAGACTCTCCAAAACACTTTTAGTATAATTAAGATTATCAGAACACTCCTTAAAGTCTTTTCCTGCTATCATAGAATCATCAATATAAGATGTTAGGCGAATTCCTGAAGTACGTATAACAGAGAAAGGTATCTTCAACAGTTTAGTAAATACTCTAGGAGCTGATTTCAGACCAAAACATAAACATACAAATTCATATAACGTATTCTCCCATTCAAAACGCAAAAATTTTCTGTAATCCTGATCAATCATGATTGTAAAATGGGCATCAGTCAGGTCCAAAGAGCATAAAAAATCTCCTTGAATTAAATTCTTTACTGTCTCAATAGTTTCCATTTTAAAATGAAGATATTTAACAAATTTATTAAGTTTCCTTAACCGGCCTCCATTTACCACCTTTTTTCTCAACTAAAAATAAATTGGACAAAAACTGTCCTGGCACTGGAGAAACTGGAGTTATAGCTCCCCTTTTAAGAAGTAAAGATACTTCAGTAGAAATTAATTGTTTTTGCAAATCAGACCAATTAGGCATGACGGGAGGAAAAAATTGCATAGGAAGTGAATCAAATTCAATCTTATAACCCATGACAGTTTCCAAAATCCAAGGATCTGAAGTTAGTTCAGACAACTGATGAAAATGTAAAGAAACTCTACCAACACGACAAACTTTAGTATCTGTACTTACTTCATTTATCTGTTGCCACTGTTGGGCTGACCTTTCCAGTGTTTTGAGACAGAATTGGATACCGCTGCACTCTGTTGTCTACCACTGCTTGGATGCCTATTTACCTGCATAAAGGAAGAATTTCTGAAAGACTGGCCTCTATTCCTTATAATACTACTATTAAATTGACCCTGGGGTGCACCAAACCTCCTTCTGGTAAAATTACCTCTACCACGGCCACCTCTAACAACAAAACCTGTACCTCTGCCAGATACTTTATTCTTGAGCTTATTTCCCTTGCCAATATTATCCAGGGTTTGGTTAAAGTTATCCCCAAACAACAAAGTAGACAAGGATTGAGAAGGTTTGCAAATACTTCTGTAAGAAGTATTAATACACGGTCGTAAGAGGTTCCGACGTTTCATACAAATTTCGTAAGAACTGTAGCATAAAAGAACAGCAGAATTGAGAAGCTTAGTATAACTCTGTTGTAAGTCAAGATTAGTCCTATTCTGTTTGGCTAGTACAATGTCATTTAAAAACGAAGTCAGAGCAGAAATGCCACCCGACAGATATTTTTGTATAGATTGAAAGGACAGATCTGTAGATTTATTCGTCTAAGCCAAATTTTGCCATAATTCCTCATTAACCCTAGGAACTACTAAATTAGTACAATTTTGTGGGGGAGGATACTTATCCAAAATTTTCTCCAGTTTTTCTGCCACTGGCTTATTAATACAGGCTTTATCTATTTTAGAAGCCAAGTCATCATTTACAGGAGGACTTTTGTTGTCCTCAACTCCATATTGCAAGTCCTCAAAGCCATCATCAGTCTCAATAACTTCGTCTGGTTCTGTAACCAGATCAGAAAAATCTTGGTCATAGCTCTCATCAACAGACTCATTTCTAACTAAGTCAACATTATCAATATGATCAATTGAGTTATGTACATTCAAATACATTCATATACGGAAAGCCTGACCGCGAACCATTGTAGCCAAACTGTTTGGAGAAACGCCACGCTCCATGCAGTATAAAGACCCCTTCTGTATTTCTCTTTAGAGAGCAGACGCACTGGGTGTCGTATGAAAGGCTTTATTTCCTGCCCTACCCATTTGTCCCATTTTCCAGTGGCAATCAAAAGTCGTTACCCAGGTTGTCCCTTTCCTCCTTTATTTCTTTCTTCTTTTACTTACAATTTATTGCATTGATTAACTTGTTCTCGTCCTGATATAGCTGCAGTATTGCTCATTGGACGTTTAACTCTAACTAATCAATCAATCATTTGTATATTTGCATCTGGAAGGACAGAGAATGAACGAAATACAGTGAAATAGATACATTCCATTATGTTCACTAACTCCATGTACTCGATACATATTATGGAGACAAGATTTCGAAGTAAAGAAAAACCAATATACGAGTCAATTATGGAGGGAAAAACTAGACACTTTTTTTTCGACTGTAGTATCTTTCCAATAAGAAAAAAAACAGTTAACGTGTCGAACTATGCAGGAAAATCACAAAGCATAAATCGGACCCCCGAGGGAACCTCGAGGTATAGATATAGGACCTAGCATCTCCGGCTTGCGGGGTATGACCCCCTCCTAAACGGGGCTGACCCCGAGGGAACCCCGGGATATATAACGTGGTTGTGCGGGATTAATAAATAAACAACCCATTTTTTCGGATGGGATGTAAACTCAGGTCCACGTGTAGGAAGAAATTCCACGCTTCCTGCACGTTAAAGAACTCTTGTAGAATGCTTTTTTATGAGAGGTCCATAGGTGATTGGCTACAAGGTTAAATTCTCCGCCCTTTTCGATTTCAATCTACTTTTCCAGTGGCAGTCAGAATTTTTCGTCCCATGACCCTTTCCATACCCCAAAGTAATTATTTATCAACAAACTTGTTCTCGTCTTGATATAGCTGAAATCTTGCTCAGTAGACGTTAAACAATATCCAATCAATCAATAAATCAAGACAGATTCCATTTGTTTCCCACCTTTACATTTTGTTCACTTACCCATACATGTAACACAATAAATAAATTCAATTTCTCATATTTTTATTATTTTTCCCTCGTGCAAAATGCCGCCGAGGGAATGTAACAATTAAAAAATAACATTTTTTTTC
>MJUU01050434.1:0-15337 GCA_002080025.1 Modiolus philippinarum
TCCCAATCCAAATTTTCCAATTTTTCCTTTCTCCGAAAGTTTTGTTTTCCCTCCGAGTTTAACAAGATTTTCAAAATCCGAATCTTTAAAAATGGCATTGTTGAAAAACCACAAGGCTTGACCTTGACAGTCGGCCATACCGACATCAAACAATCCATCTCTATAATCCTTATTATATCTCTCATCATAAAGGAAGCTGACTTTTGTAGCACCAGCGTCATCAGCATTCTGAATAAGTTCTTTAAAAACAGCTAATCCATCTGTATAGCTTCTCAGAAGATTATTTATTCTGGTGGTTAATGGTTCACTTTGGCCCCATGACAAAACGGTGGTATTTTGATTAAACATGAACCGTTTTGTCGCAGACGCAACTCCTAACTGTTGAGCAAGGTGATGTATAGCCGGGTGAACATAACTGATCGAATTATTTGATGTAGTGCTACCTGTTGATGAACTTATTGCAAATATGTTTGAGCACTTTCGAGAGGTATATGTACATTCCTTCACAACTCTAAATATAATTCCTTTATCAGTTTTGGAAGCTATTGGTACCAACAACTCTTTTAATTCAGATTTTGGAACATCTAAATTGACGATAAAGGAGAGAATATCGACAACCAGTTTTATGTCTCGTTTTACTTGCTGACTATTACTTTTGTACTTTTTATAAAACTGATTTATTTGCATCAGAACGTTTTTCAAAGTTTCAATTCCGACACTGAGTTTCATTCCTAGCTCAATGAATATATGCAAATAATCTTTGACATCATTTGAAAGTTCAAATATGTAAGGCTCTAGGCTGAAATTTACATGTTCCCCATATGAAGATACCACTTGCGAAATAGATTTAAATCCCCGATATTTTGTTGGAACACATTTAAGGCTTTTAAGTTTTTGTACTGTCTCCACATGTAACTGTTTTCTTGTGCTGAGCTGATAAAAATATTCCCAGATATCTTTACTGACGGATATAAAAGCTAAGTTTTCATCTTCTGTATAAGCATCGATTACATTCTCATAGTGTTCAATGACAAAGTTTTGTTTTGGCAGTTCACTCCATTTATAATACTGTGTTATACTTTCTGCTGATTTGCATTCATCAACTAGGGGTGCCACCGATCCAATTAGATTTTGAAACTGTAAGGACTTAACCTCTCTAGGCGAAAAAAGTTTTTTGTCAATTTCTGAATACCAAGCTAATTTTAAGGGATATCCATTTGTTCTTTTGGTGCAACTTTGAATCCATTTAAAATCTTGAATTTGCTTTAAATCATCAATGCTCATTCTTTCCGCAAAATCTGTAATATATTTGAAAAGGGCATTTGCTTTTCTTTGGAGATTGGTCCACTGTAAACGGTTTTTATGTATTGTTTTCGCAAATCTTAGTATGTTTGCGGAAGAAATATCATTTTTGTTTTTTATTTCCAACTTCTCCAAAAAAGACATGCTGAAATTACATTTCTTTACCCAATTTTCATCTGGAAACATCCCTTCTTCCCCATCTAAAAGACTCTGTAGAAATTTTGAAGAAGGATTGAATAGGTCTTTAACTCTATAGAATGACCCTTCTTTTGTAGGCATAAAGACAATTTCTCTTGCCTTGATCAGTACAGATTCTGGTAAAGTTTCTCGTTTGTTAAGAAAAACCATCAAGACTCTCTTGTCATCAATCGTATAACGGGAATCGCGAGAACACATGGCGTTAATTGTTAGTTTAATGAAATCTAGTTCGTTTATTTCTTTTCCCCCGAGACACTTAACAAAGGGTGAATATCGCAACAACACAAATTTCGTTGGATATAACAAATTATATGGAAATTCAAAATCAGCAAGCGATAGATTGTTCTCATTCGTTGATACCATTTCATTGTCATTAACGTTATCAGACTGTTCAACAATCTTCAGCATTTGTAACAATTTCTTTGCTTCTTCGGGAATGTCTGAACGGTGAGTATTAAGAAATTCAAACAGTACTAAGCGTTCTTGGTTATCACATCTTTCATTTATTGCTGCAGCAATACGTTGCCGCTGCCTAGACTGTGCTCCCTGTTCGAAACAAGTTAAGATGTTGTTTGCTGTCGGTTCCATTACATATTTCATAACGACATCAATATGAGAAAATGTTATCATTTGTAAGGAAAAAATCCGTATGCCCATTAAAGACAAGATTTTCTCCAACTGCTTCGGAAGTTGTTTACTGTTATATTTTGATAACATGTAATTTCCCTTCAATGGTAGAAACTCAGTTCCAGTTGGTAAATGATGAGTTTTTGTCTTTGGTTTTGTTCTCAAACGCAATGGTATAAGTGGCACTGAATTAAATATATCCAAATGTACGTCTTTGCTTGCCATAATGAGTTTCCACACTTTCGATATCCATTTGATTCCTAAAATAGATGGCCGACTTGATATATATGTGCCGTTTTCAATTTTGCAATTTCTGATGAGTGTTTCTTTCAAAAGCTGTGGCAGGCAATCATTTGATAGTTTCCTCAGTTGAAACATGCCTACAAAATTGTATAGATTTAGCGTCACAGAAAAGGGGCACAAAAAGTGTGATTTATAATTTTGGTTGAATTAAGAGATGAATTTTGCATTTTTGAATATACCCTGCGACTTGTCGCTTCGGTATTGGTTTACTGATGTTACAATGCAATTTGCGAAAAAAAAATTGTTTAAAGTAGAAACGCAGTTTAGGCAACTGTAACACAATATAGCTTTTCAATGGTGATTAGCATTGTGTTCCAAAGGAATAATATTAATACTGTGAATAAGGACGATACTACAGTTTCAGTTTATTATCACAGTGGTGACCAATAAAGGGATATGGAGTACATAAACATGGGACAAAATTCCTTTAAATACATTGTAAGATTAAACAAATGGAACAACGCTTTCATTGTTGTTCTTCATCTTGAAATCACAATGATGTCTTCAACAAGGAGAAAGCACTCCTACATCATAATAAGTTCAAGATGGCCCCAGCACCGGTTTGAGCGGAATTCACTCGCTAAATGTTGATCAACGCTACATCCATGAACAGATATTGTCATGGATGCGGGGTCGTCAACAAGCATAACATATCGGGCAAAGTACTCGTACAAACACTATCATCCGTTGCCCGACAAAGGGATCAGTAAACAATACAACATTTAAACTATCACAGGGTACTCATCGAGTTGATTGTAACAAAACTTGGCAAGTAAAATCGGGAGATGTGGGCAATATATATACAGGTGGTTAGAAAAATAGTTATATTATAAACAGGTGGTTAGAAAAATAGTTATATTTTACAAAACAAGAAAGCCAAATGCTGAATTCTGATAGTGTTTCCCTAGAATCCTATAATTTGCACTATGAATAAAGACGTCATCGTGGGTTATTGTTCACTTCAAAATGTGGGTATGTAGATATGTACAGTGATTATGGATTATATTTATCTTTTACTAATCTGACTTTTTATTTTTATTTTTTATTTTTTATATTGTTTTGTGACGACAGAACGATCTCTTCCAATTTGGATGCGCTGGGATTTCGGTTGAGTTACCCCTGTGTGTGCATAAAAACACCTACCGGTAGAAATCGGAACTATTTTTCTCCAATTTTAACCACGTTTCAAGTGCCGTAAATATGAAATACCCCATCTATGCCTCCATTCAAAGTTCAAGCTTATCTGTTCTCGTTGACTTGGGGCTATTTTGAATATTGTTATTGTCACGTGACAAAAGTGAGAACTGAAACCGGACTCGGGTATTTTCTTTTGAGTTCCGCGTATTTGACAGGAAAAGCTATGTTGAAATATCGTGTCTCTTCCATGTACGATTTTCAACTTGATTTTGTCACGTGACAATTACAATATTCAAATGGCATCAGATCAACGAGAAGAGATTCTCTTGAACTTTGAATGGAGGCATAGAAGGGATTTTTCATATTTACGGCACTTGAAACTTGGTTAAAATTGAAGAAAAATAGTTCCGATTTCTACCGGTTGGTGTTTTTATGCACACACATGCGTAATCCAACCGAAATCCCAGCGCATCCAAATTGGAAGCGATCTCACGATTTTGAATAAGAGATCGTTCTGTCGTCACAAAGCAATATAAAAAATAAAAAAATAAAAATAAAATGTCAGATTAGTAAAGATACACATAGGACGATAAAAGTAGCTTTGTAAATGACAGATAATTCGGCCTATGTTCTCACTTACTTTGCAATATGTGAGACAATTACCAAAGTGTCATTTTTTTTATCAAGGAAATGTCTACATATATTTTCACAATTTGGAAAGAAGTGTATCATCATGTGTATATCATAATATATTGTTTAATTTAATATTAAGCCTCACCTTTACTAGCAATTTTATCCAAACATAGCCAAATATCACTGTTGACTTCAGATTTAGATATAAATTTTTCTTCCATTCCAGGAAACAGTTTTGACGAATCGCCTTTCAGTACATATACCTTTGACTCACTTGGATCATCTGAAAATGATGCAAATGTTTTGCTGTTTAGTGGTAAAAGTCCAATACCACATAATTCTTTGTACATTTTGTCCTGTAGTATAAACGTTAACAGGTCAAGTTTCCTATCATGCGAGTAATTCATCCAAATTCTACAGGTCTTCAACCTTTGACGTATTTGGTGTGGAGTTATTGGACAAACAGGTTTATCCAAATAATTGAAAACTTTAATCATATGAGACGGTAGCTTAACCAAATTGCTATTATTATCGAGTAAAAATAAGTCAATGGTTCTTTTAATATCTCCTTCAAGGTTGCCTTCGTAAATTGAGAACAAACATTCATTCTTTTTTATCCATTTGACCTGACCCTGTTCTGTGTAAAAATTTGCATCATCCAAAAGTATTGTGTACAATTTGTCAAGAAGAGGATGATAAGGCGCTTCAACTTTTTCTGGGTCTGGTATAGATCTATAGTAGTCCTCAACTAGGTCCGGATGATTGTTATTCTGCTTACATTTTTCCTTCAAAAATTGGAAAAGAAGATAGTATGACTCGGGTAAAATTTCTTTGATAATTCCGGCATTCCACAACAATGCTTTATCCGTTATTTCTGATTCGTCGTTTGCCGCCGGCAATTTTAAATGACGTCTATTATCCTCCAAATCGAAAAGCCCATTGATGTGTACTGGAAGTCCTGTAGGACTTTTTTCTGCAATAGGCAATGGTAGAAAACAGAAAACCTGGCTGCTAGGCCTCTTCAAATTGCTAGATTTTGTACAGTAAGCAACTCCAGTAAATGGACTGTAACCTAATTCCTCCTCTTCCAGTAACACTTGCATATTAGTCGACAAAGATTTCATTCCGATTAAACTTCGGGCAATCACATAACGGTCCTCCGAATGGTTTGTTTTGATGATAGCTTCAGATGTTGTTTTGATGCTGGTAAACGCCAACTTTTTGTCAGATTTTTTTATTTCGTCGAGGAATTTCTTCCTTTTTTGATTATATTCATTTGGTTGCATGCCTTTTATCTCAATTGTAACAGTAGGAATGTCAGTCTTTTCATAATGAATATCAATTTGTTCTAAGCTATTCAAGAAAAGAAGGTTGTATCCACCTTCCTTGATAAATGAACGGAATAGAGACTTTACTTTATCATCTGGGTAAATTGTAGAACACAGCTTACTTGGTTTTTGACGAAGAGAAAACCAGAATATAGTTCCAGGATAATGTCCATTTTCAAAAACGTGTTTGTCAAAGCCAAACTTGTTGTAAATGCACGCCATAGTTTTGTATGGGCTATGTTTAGACTGTAGTTTATTAAGTCGTATTGACAAGCATTCATCTTCTTTCTTCTCCGACTTGAGTGGGTCAATAATAAGAAGTTTTGTTCCGCTTACAATAACTGGGCTATCTGTTAAAAAAGAGAATGCGATTATTTTCACTGACAACTATTTATATGTTTAGTTAAAAAATAAGAAGCACAGTTCTCTTGATTACAATATGAATCACAAAATACCGAAGGTACTGTGAATTTAGTTTCTGCAGACGGCCATTTCGACAACTTATAACCATTATTAATAATTGGAGGAAGTTACTTGATTCATATGATTCGCCTCTTGCAGATCCTTGCTTCTACCATTAGTTTTTAAAATATTCGATTCTTCTTTAGTTTAATTCTGTATTTTCTATTTTATCTGTTTTTGTCTGAGATTCTATTTCGATTTTTTACACTTGTCTTATATTACACTTTCTGTCTATTATGAACACTGATGTCTACCTTTGTTATCAGATTTTTCGGCAAGTCGCAAGATACATCCATCATCACTTCTTCAAAGCTTTAAGTCGTTTAGGCAAGGGGTTCAAATTTTAGAATGCTTCTTGGAAAAAATTAAAACTTATTAATCAAGTTGGATATTTCTTTAATGAATATTTTTGCGTAGTCTAAAATTAGCGAATAAAATCCTTAAGTCTTTAAAAAAAAATTACAACAAGGTATACATATTGTAAGAGATCATATCCTACAGAATTTGAAGTGAACAGTTCAATGGGTTGTCAAATTAGAGCTCCACATGTGAGAAATCGCCTTAAAAATTAACGAATATCGAATAATAACTCATTCAAGAAAAATCATCCCGATCGTTAGATCATCATACTCAATAATTCTGCAAAATTTGAAAGAGAACTGACCAAAGTGTATTCAGGTTAAAGTTTAAGAAGTTACAACGGACGGGACAGACGAACGGGCGAGCAAACGGATCCCCAATTTTACCGGATGTAATTTATACCTCATCGATTGTATTGGGTTTTCTATTGTTTCGATTTAAGCTGCACTCATATGAAGCTGAATTCATCGAAAGGCTTCTTCAAAATAAAGATAAAAAACTGGCCCAGTCCTTTAATTTCAGCTTCCGTTATATAGATGATATTTTATCACTAAACAATCCTCGCTTTGGTGATTTTCTTCATCTTATCTATCCAAAGAGCTAGAAATTAAGGATACTACAGATACTTCCACATCAGCCTCGTTCCTTGACCTTCATCTTGAAATTGACAAAAGAGGTAAACTACAAACTAGGCTATATGACAAACGCGATGACTTCACTTTTCCAATAGTCAACTTCCCCTTTCTTTGTAGCAACATTCCAAAAGCACAGCATACGGAGTTTACATCTCCCAACTCATTCGCTTCTAAAGGGCCTGTGGTCCATACATTGACTTCCTTGATAGAGCTCGGTTGCTAACAAGCTACTTAAGCAAGGGTATGTTGCCCATAACTTGAGGTCATCACTACAGAAGTTTTACGGTCGACATCACGATCTTGTGGACCGCTATGAGATATCTGTTTCCCAGATGACAACAGATCTTTCTCTTTGCCACTAAAGTTTGATATTCCTCTACCGGATTTGACTTTACTACCGGAGTTGACATGTTCAACACGGCGGGTGTCTTATAAGAAGCAGGAGATGCTTACTCTACCGGTGCACCTGATCTCACCCATGGTTTTTATTGGGTCCGTGTTGTTCATTTTTGTATATGTGCGTGTCTTCATTTTCTTTTCTATGCCGTGCTCATGTTATGTCTTCGTTTCTTCGTTTTTCCGACGTTGCCATTGTCCTTGGATTGTTCTGTTCAGACTGACGGTTCGGTTCTCACTTACTTTAGGAGACATGCATTGTCGAATTTGTCATCTGTAGAAATAAAAAAAAAAACCGCAATGTTTGGTTTCACTTCACGATTGAAGACTAAAATAAATTATGATAATGGCTTGAACCAGCCGCTTTTCTTACCATCTAATGAAATCAAATTCGGAGTCTAAAGATTTTAATATCAAACATATACATGGGTTCTCCAGAATTCGAACTCGTTCATTTCGGGGTTGATAGACTCCGGTGTTCATATTGGCCTTAATAGCCGACAAATTGTGTTAGCTTTACATGGTATGTCGTCGGAATCTGTTAAACATGAACGATCTTGTGAAATAACATTATGAAATTTCAGTTGTGTTGAGTCTTTATTCGGATCATATATCTGGTTTTGATTGGATGACTTTCCCTGAATGTCAAAATATGTTTGGAAGCGTCTGAAACCTTGTTAGCATATTCTTTGATTGTTTGAATGTATATTAAGTATATTAAATATATAATCAGTGGTACAATGCAACAAAACAGCGAAAAGCTAAAAAATGAGATTATTTGCACCTGTCATATGAAAAACAGACTTAAACCCCAGTCCAAATTTTCCAACTTTAAGGGGTTCATTCTCCTTGATGCTGTTATAAATCGTTATGATTCCTTTCCAGTCCTCCTCAGTAAACAGTGCATCATTATAAATACCAATCCCCGGACTCTACAAACAGAGTAAAAGAACACAATGCAGTCTGTGCCAAAAACATTTTCATTCACTAGCCAGAAGGGGCTAGTAAGGTCCTGTGTTGTACTAGCCCGAACTCAATTTCACTAGCCCTTATAGAAGATTCTTTGTTATTAAGGTACAATTTTAACTAGCCCACCGGGCTAGTGACTTCAAATTTTTACTAGCCCGAGACTGATTTTACTAGTCTCGGGCGTAGGGCTAGTGGCTAAAGGCACAGACTGCAATGAGGAATAAAATATGAATTTTAAGTTATAAGCATAAATAACTTATGATTCATGCCGTTTTTGTCAATGTTTTTATAGCAGCGGACGTGAAGAAACTGAAAAACACAAACCCATTAGAGGCTCTATGACAAAGTATCCCTACCTCTTTGTATGCCCCACATGCATTATGAAAAAATGTGTTTTTAATCCGTTTTAAATGTCTGGGATAATAATACATAATAAATTTTCTATCATGCATATTTTTAGTTTGATATGACATCTTAATCTAAACCCGTTTTGAAACTTACCTACACGTGAATTATTTTCCTTTGCAATATCACAAATACATTTACAGAAAATGTTTGGACTGTATCATAATGTATGAAATTCCGCTTCCCTTTCTTCTGAAAAAACTTTACGTCTATTTAGATTCTTTAGGTTATTTGTTCTCTATCAGCTTTAACGTGTTTTTCGGTTATTGGACTTCCAGATGTTTTGGTTTTGATCTGCACTGATGCGAGATAAGTTGTCGAAATGCGCATATGCAGAAAATAAATTTACAGTAATTTCAGTATTTAGTTGTTTATATCAAAGGGGTAATGGCCAACGTGAGTCATTACATTTACAAGTGTAGACTATGACTTTCCTTCTATGATTTGGTGTGGAATGAAAAAAAGATATGAATTCTGATGTACGAGTTATTAAATAATATATTGTGAAAATTGTAGGTAGATTGAACTTAATTTCTAATGTAAAAGAACAGCACAAAGTTGCCAACCCCAACTTCCTTAAAGCCAGAATCAGCCCATTTAAAAATGCGGAAATTGCCATTATTTTGCAGAACTCTGAATAAATCTTAGGAATAATTCAAATATTTTTGAAAAATACACATGAATGCATGCTTCGTTCTGCAATATAAAAAAATGTTTTAAACATAATACTTTAATATGAAAATAGGGTTTTGTCGAGCTTCTGAAGTCGAAAGACACGAGATTGTTATGCTGATGCCGGCGGCGGATTTGTTTAGGTTTTTCTTGCATCTGCTTAACATCAACCACTCGAGGTAGTCTAATGAAATTTGAAATGGAGTAGCTTTAGCATCAGTACAGATAAGTTTTAGTTGCGTTTAATGTCTATGCCCCCGCAGTCATGCTCCACTGATTGACACTTGCAATGTTTATCAAATATTTAAGTTTTTTCTTGTGTCTGTTTAACATCACCCTTTCATGGCAGCTCATTGATTTTTGGCATGAAGTTGCATTAGCATTAGTGTAGATAACTTTTAATGGCATTTTTTGTCTATGCCCTTGCAGTTACACTCCAATGACTTTCAAATTTTACTCTTTTTATCAAATGTTAAAAGTTTTTTCTCGCGTCTGTGTAACAACAACTACTAATGGTAGCCAATTGATATTTGGTATGATATTGCATTAGCATCAGCGTAGATCAGTTTCAGTGTCATTTTATATCTATGTCCCTGCAGTCAGGCTCCACTGACTTTGAAATTTTGAATTGTATAATACTTTTCATCCTAGCCACTTGTATTTGACATGCAATTGTGTCTTGAGAAGTACATACTGATTGCACAACGAAAGGGTGACCTTGTCCCCTCAGTCATACATCCCCTCAGTCATACATAAACGAGCATGCACCTCAACATTTTAGCAACCGGGTAGTGCACACAGTTGAAGATTAAGATTTCTTTCGTTTCCCGTGTAAGAAAGTTCATGGAAGACATCGTCAAGGGAAGCTGTCTTACACAGGTAAGCCCAATCCAACGTTCCGATTTGTTCGACGTCATAATTGTTACCATATAAACTCCGTGAATTTTTGACGTTACAGTTGGAAAATCCACAAGGAATACAAAATTTTACTTTCCGTCATTTGTTCGTTGTATTTTACGGAAGAAATAGGTTCTTACACTCACCTTATATTAATGATCGGGAAATCTTCCACTTGTGTGAGAAATTCTTCGTCTTTTCCCTCCTTACACTCGGGAAAAGACGGAATTTCTCACACTCGTGAAAGATGTCCCTAATCTTTAGAATGGTCTCGTATAAGAAGCTTTTATTCTTTATAATGGTTTCTGATGTAGATCAATATGCAGTTCAGGTCATGCATAGGGCAGGCGAGTCATTGTCAACAGGTTATTTAAGTTCAAACAATGCACACAGCCATGTTCTATTCTGATACTTGCTTTACAAAAGTTGAACCAGTATCTTGTACATAGAATAGTTGTTTTACAATGATGTTTGAATTAACTTGAGACATTGAAGAAGCCTATTTTGGTATTTCGATACCTTTAAATCAGAAACTGTATATTACTTCGACATTTTCAATTTTTCAGTGATTTTGTTTTATTTTGCAAATAGTACATTTGAAAATTAAGTTCCCGAATTTGACATTACGTTTTACACGCTTATGGCAAAGGGAAGCAATTCTTGACTAGGACCAACACAGCGATTTCCAACGTCAACTGACCAAACGTAAAAATATTTCTCTTTGTCGTTCACGGTTACAGAATTTAATCTTTTGTAAACATTGTCAAAAATAATGACCTTTGATGTATTTGGTTGTTTCGTTTTATATCTCAATGGATTTCATATGCCAGATTGCCGATTTTTTTATGTTTTTTCGATATTACGACTTGTCAGATGTCACGTGATTTTGATTTCGATTTGATTTCTTACCTTTGTGTAAAAATTTTAAAAAACGGAAACAAAATCGGTAGTTGGCAAATCATCTACAATCATAAATACTCGGCAGTGAACGGATAAATAAGCTCATTTTTTTTAGTGTAGCGGAAATGGTCTGGTAGCTACAATTGAAATCATCTATTGACGTGTCAATCTGGAAAGCGGAAATGCCATCATTTTTCAGAGCTATTCCGGGAAATCTGGGTGGTTGGCAACTATGATAGTATCTAAACAGAGTTAATTAAGCACATCAAAGACCAATCAAATAATGATAACTTCAATTCTTTGAAGATTTACTGCATTTGATCATTCTCTATACTTCCATTACCTTGAAATATTTCTGAAGTTTGGATTTTCCACCTGGATCTATTTGTCGATGGTCGTACCAAATTTTCATGCACTTCGCTCCAGCATCTTCTGCATTTTGAACAAGCTCCTTAAAAATAGATAAAGTTGATCGTTTATTCTAGTTTCAAGTGTTACTACTGAATTATAAACGTTTGATAATTGGAAAATTGAAGAAGTAAGAATATTAGAAAGGTACTAAGTAAGATATTTAATATAGCTGGTACTTTTATTGTCTTTCTCATCGAATTCTGTTAGTGATAATCATTTTGAGGTCATTGTCAATAATTGAGACATTGATGTTTATTTAAGTTCGATTCAGACACAGGGTTTGTTAAGCCCTTACCCGTAGAATCTGTGAGTTGTCGGGATATTTGTTTAAAATTGTCTGTAATTGTCTGAGAAGAGTTGGTCTATTCATTCCAAATCTTTCCTCTCCATCGCTTGATTGGTCGTCAGCATCACTAGAATTGTCATCAGCATAGATAGATTGTCCAGCCTCATCGCTAGATTCGTCAGCTATCAATTTAAGAAAATGTTGAAAAATGCACTTTATTAAGTATTCTTGCTAGAAAGTATGAGTCTATAATTTCAATAAAGAAATCATTAATAAAGCATTTTTTAAATCACAATTTCACCACTGTGAATTTCACCTGATATAATTTAGCTATATTCTGATTGGTTAATTGCCGTGGTATTGTTCGGATGTTTTTGACTTTTTCAAGACTTTAAAACCTCCAGTAGATTTCAATTCTCATGATATTTGCCATTTTTACTCTTCATTGAGACACTTGTTCTGATATTTATTCCAGAGTTATCTGTATGTTTTGTTTTGTTAAGACTACTGATACACCTACTTCAGCTTCGTACTTAGATCTTAGATATACTGATATACATTGGCGAAGATGGACGTTTGATGACGTGATGACGTGATGACTTTAACTTCCCAATTTTGAACTTTCCCTTTCTAAGCAGCAATATACCTACATTTCACAGTTGATTCGTTACTGTCGAGCATGTAGTTTATACAGTGATTTTTGAATAGAGCAAAAACACTGATCCAAAAGTTGCTTAGTCAGGGATTTGTACAGCCTTTTGTTACTTTCATCCCTTCCGAAATGCTATGGCCGTCAACATGACATCATTGACAGATATGACGTGTCTGTGTTCCAAATGAAAACGGACATTTTCAGCTAGATTTCATGTCTTCACGGATTTGACGGATTTGACATATCCGGTTTTGACTCAACCCCGGATTGACTCACTGATAGGGTGACGGGTGCCAGTAGTGGAGCAGGGCATGCTTACCCTTCCGGAACACCTGATGTCACTCCCGGTTTTCATGGGAGTTCACACTATGAGTGCCTTAGTTCTTAATGTCGTTTTCGTCATTTCCGTGCATTGTGGCTGTCTCACGTCCTTGTTTTGTCTTTGTTTTTCTCTATTGTCGTTTTTGCCATGTCTTTGGACTTCGATTTTTGTTATTATCACTTCCCTTGTTCCTATGGTATTCTACTGTCATTGTTTGAGAAAAAAGTCTTCGGTCTAAATTTCTTGCGCCTTTCAAGATCTGGACATTTTACTATTGGCAAATAATCCTCCTTATCATAATATATCTGTTAAATAAAATACCAAATTGACTTGAAGGTTTGAAAAAATTGCTAATCAAAGTAAACATTTCCTTCGTTTTCTTGCAAAAACATCGACCAGTTTATCTTATAAAATAAATTAAAACAGTATTAACATTTTTCAGTTCTGCATATGGATTGAAAAGTGATCATTAAAACGTGTACAACGATTGAAGGACCCCCAAAACCAAGACTACCCTATTTCATGAATTTGTCAGACTGAACTGAAAATATAAAAATATTCTCTACAAAGTTTCTAGTGCTTATCCCTATAACACAAAACATTTGCTGAAATGTGCAAACTTATGAACTCGCTTTACTTATCAAGTAGGAAAAACTGTCACATGATGTTTTGCTTTATTTTAAACGTATGTAAACTTTTATGAAAATGTCAACACATTAGCAAATCATAGACAATTTGGAAATTATTTCAGCTTCCTCATAACTTGAGAATCTTGAATTTTCCTGTAATTAGGAGATAACTGTATTGTACTTGAAGATTTGGAGGCATCAGTTGAGGATTTGATGGTCGCAAATTGAGTTTACGTAAACGGATATTTGCGACCATCAAATCCCCAATTGATGCCTCCAAATCTTCAAATACAATACAGTTATCTCCATTCTAAATGTAGTTGTACACTTTTTACAATGTTTATTACATTAAATACTATTGAAATCAACATCAGAACGGCCAATTGTGATATTACTCCACCTGGAATATAGTCCCGTTAAATAACTAGAGAATGTGTCTATAACACACGGATGCCCCGCCGTAAAATTTATCGCAATAGAGAACTTAAGCGATTTATTTGATTAAACGCCTAGTTGTTAATAAATGGACCTAATGCAAAAATTTAACAAAGTCATTCATGGGTAAAATGTCGGTCAAAGTCAAAGAAAAACTTGTCTAACAATTAGGTAGTTCTCACCAAGATTGGTCTCTTCATGAAATATCATGATATGTTGTGTAGTTGTTTAGAAATGGACCTTAAAACACAAATTTTACCAAAAGTTACTCAAGCATAATATGTAGGTCAAAGACACTTAATTGTCCTTGATTTGAATAGCATCTGTCAAGGTGATTTATATGACGCAACACGATTGTGGTAGCATGTTTAGTTGGGAAATAGACCTAAATGCAAGATTTAACAAAAGTCACTCAAAAATAAAATATAGGTCAAAGCCACTTAATTCTTGATGATTTGGGTAGTACTCATCAAGGTGATTAATTTGATGAGACATCATTGTGGTATGATGTGTACTTGATGAGAAATGGACCTAAACGCAAAATTTAACAAAAGTCACTCAAGCGTGAAATATAGATCAAAGCCACTTAATTCTTGGTGATTTGGGTAGTACTCATCAAGGTGATTAGTTTGATGAGACATCATTGTGGTATGATGTGTTCTTGATGAGAAATGGACCTAAATGCAAAATTTAAGAAAGGTCACTCAAGCGTAAAATATAGGTCAAAGCCACTTAATTCTTGATGATTTGGGTAGTACTCATCAAGGTAATTAATTTGATGAGACATCATTGTGGTATGATGAGTAGTTGATGAGAAATGGACCTAAATGCAAAATTTAACAAAAGTCATTCAAGCGTGATTTATAGGTCAAAGCAACTTAATTCTTGATGATTTGGGTAGTACTCATCAAGGTGATTAATTTGATGAGACATCATTGTGGTATGATGAGTAGTTGATGAGAAATGGGCCTAAACGCAAAATTTAACAACAGTCACTCAAGCGTGAAATGTAGGTCATGGATCCCTAATTGTTAGTGAATTTGGTAGTACTAATCAAGGTGCATGTACCGATGTAATATTATTAAAATATTACAAGAGGTAACCAAAATATGGACCTAAACGCAAAACTTAACATCCGGACGTACGGACGGACGGATGGACGGACGGACGGACAAAGGTAAATCTATATGCCCCTTCCACTACGTGGCGGGGCATAATAAATAATAACTAGACGTGCAATTGCAAGCAATAGCTGATGTCGCCCCTGGCAGCCAATTCGATGCTCCCATCTTGTTCGCAGTGTCAAAATCTACCTAGAAATTAATTTTCGTTGAAATCGGACAATGTTGAAATTTTGACGTATTTTGGCGGCCATTTT